>JAMPIV010013894.1:0-238829 GCA_024509875.1 Oreohelix idahoensis
GTCTGTTGTGTGGAATATTCTAATCCACATATATAAATTATCAAGTAAATATAAAGCCTAATAAATACATATAATAAATAAAGGAAGAAGAATGGTAAAGAACAGTGCTGTCACAATGACTGTACTCGAAATCCCCTTGTTTTCTGCTTCGTCTGCAAATTGTAACGTTTCACGTTGATATTAAAAGGCCTTCTGCAACATACACGCGTTTCCCAAACACACAATAAAATGTGCTGCCTTTCTAAGAAAAACCTTGAAATATGCAAGTTGACCTAAATTTTAAATTCCATTCATGTCTTTTTCTACACTATGTTACCAAGATCAAAAGACAGATGGACAAAAGGATAGCGAGAGGGGAGAGGCAGAAAGCCGAACACTAAACACGCTTCGCGCGATACACAAATGCTGCCATCACGCGTGTAAGACTACATGCACTAACTTTTTTTCAGACGGACAGTGATAAAATACATTACCCATCCCAGAGTTAGGTTTATAAATCATAAAAAACGCTTATTAGGAAAGATAACATTAGATGGGTTTACGGTTGAAAACATAACAGTACCCAGACAGCACATCTTCGAAACAGGAGGTAGAAAATACATATTTTGAACGCAGCCACGTAGCTCTTTTAAATTTGGATATTTGGGTTCCTTAGGGCTTGATGACAAAGAATATGTAAAACGTTACGCAAATAGTCCAGGAATTAATAAATTATAACCAAAATAAAATAGTGGGGATGCCTGACAGCATGGAATCATTTCTGCTCATAAAATTTTTTTATAACGTGTTTGAAAAAAATCTTACGTTACAGAATTAGCCTACCATGTAAACTCCAAATTGATTGGAGCGCAACAAATAAAAGACTAACCACGATTGGTCGGGCTATAAATACTATCTTGGTTGTTAGGGAGACGTGAAAAGGTAACATTTTTTCAAACACTTGTCGAAACGTGGCCTCATTGGCTAGACTCGCTGATATACTCACTTAGGAGCGTTAGTTCGAGACCACTAGTGCAAATAATCTTGATAAAGCAACAGTGCGTTGAAGCCAGCTCATATTTGTGTTAAATAAAAGCCTGGAACATAAGCAGATGGGAATTTGTGCCAGTAATTGTGCCAGAATTCATTGCTAATCAACGTATCTGTGTTTATTTCCATGAATTGTGGTAAGCTTGAACCATTCAGTATCTTTTAATGAAAATTGAATGTAAATTGTTAATTTATGCCTGTATATATATGTGTAGTTCAGTGGCAAACAGGAGATAAAGCCTATAATGCTCCAGCCTGAACAGAGGGTGTCGGAGGGAAGTAAAACGGCATGGAATGGCCAAATAGTACACTGACACCTGGATGATTGATTAGACAGAAATAATGCTGGAAGTGCAGAGGCGTAGTAACCATTAAGGAGGGTAATACTGGTATAAAGTATTTCAGATGAAGCTGACAGTTGGCCTAACGCTCTGAACTCAATGTTTGTGTTGTATTGTGATCAGTGTAAAAAGAGAGTATAAGTTAGTTATGAAGTAGAAGGTACATCCTTCTTGATTTCAGGGACCGTGGTCTTGATGGTACTGAGCAGCACCTGGTCAGAGCTTTGCTGAATCCAGAGTCGGACAGCATACTCCTTGGTCTTTTTAGCTATCAGTGAGGTGTCTCCAGAGCCCAGAGGAGAATTCGAGCAGAGGAGTCCTTTCCTGCCGCCATCACGCAAGATAAGCTGATTTGGCCAGCTGAGCTCAACATTATGTCCCCTCATCTTGAAATGACTTTGTAAAAATAACATTCAGAGGGGAATTTAATTGTCTTAATATCAGGAACTGAGAACATCTCCAATACTAGTCCCAAAAGACAAACTATTGAAGTCATGATGACAAATACCAACAGAGCTTGAACAAAACAAAACCAGTATTACCTCATATTACTACTACACAACTGACACACATAGGATATTTTTAATAATATATGTCACTACAATATTCATATTGATAAAGTCTGTACATATACTTGTAATTAAAATTGATTGTGATTCCTGGTTCCTTTGTATTTGAATCAGGACACATATACCTTTCTGACAACAATGAATACATATTGTTATTTGAAAAGTTATCAGTGACTCCTTAAGATATTCTCATAGAGTGTTATATGTATGTGAGTGTCACAGTGTTGTCAAGAGTACTGCATTAAATTAAATTGTTTATCTGTCTGTTGTTGTGACTTACACTTCATCATACACATACCCTAGACACATAACGTAGTCATCACACTATTCCAGAATAATTCTGACTGAGATATATAGATATGTGGTAGCAAGTAAGGTTATCTATAATACACTACTCTTAATAGATATAGATACCTTCACAGCTGATCTCAGTCAGTACACTAAGTCCCCTATAAATATTTATAACATCCCACTTCACCACATATATTGGGGTCTCGCTCTTGGGATTTTGAATCTTTCCCTATTAAAAATATTGGGGGTAATTCACTTCAGGGAATATAAGAATTAAAAGGTATCCTTGGGTGGAATTAAATAAGGTTGAGCTCACGGTGCCTGTGTTGTCCATTAGATATATTTAGAGATTAAATTGTTGGTTAGACATTGTAGAAATTTACCTGATAGACAATGGCGGACCTGGCCAAATTTCGATCTGCTGCGGTTCAGACTGCAAAAGAGTTAGGATTAGATGGGCAAGTTATGGTTGCCTATGTCACTACGGAATGTGACAAATTTATTGAACGCGAAGAAAGAAGATTAGAAAAAGAGGCCGAAAGAAAGTTAGAGGCTGAGACTAAGAGTTGAAGCTGAGGCTGAGACTAAGAGGTTGCAGATTGAGGCTGACTGAGGCTAAGAAATTGAAGCAGGAAGAAAAGAGAAGAAATTAGCTGCAGAAAGAAGAGAAGAAATTAGCTGCAGAAAGGGAAGAGAAGAAATTAGCTGCAGAAAGGGAAGAGAGATTAGCTGCAGAAAGGGAAGCAGAAGAGGAAAAGATTACAAAGGGAACATGAGTTACGACTAAGGGAGTTTGAGTTTCAAGGCCATGCTCCTGAAAATGGTGCCAGTCCCTTTGCCTCTGATGCTACGGTTACTCAAGGAGCCTCAACCTCAGCTATGAATTTTCATTTAGATCATTTTGTTGAGAAAGACGATGATATTGAGAGCTACCTAAATAGGTATGAACTATTAGCTACCACGTATGGGTTAGAGAGAGAAAGGTGGAGCTTAAAGTTATCTCAGGGACTTCGTGGGGCAGCTTATGAAGTTTTTGCAAAAATGAGCAGAGGTGATCAGGAAAATTATGACATGCTAAAGCAGGCTCTTTTGTTAAGGTATGAAAAGAATGCAGAATTTTATAGGAAAAAATTTAGGAATGCTAAACTACTGTCAGGTGAAACCTATCACCAGTTCTCTGCACGAATAGAGACATACTTGGAGAAATGGACTTCTCTGGGGAAAACCCAAGATCTTAAGGAAATGGTCCTTATAGAGCAATTAAGAGAGTCCATGGCTCCAGACCTGAGAAAGTTTCTCATGGAACAAGGTGCAGAGAGGCTGGGTGAGTTGCTAAATGTTGCTGAAAGGTATCAAGCAGCTCAAGCAGAGGTAACAGGTAATAAAAAGAAACAAGTGGATAACTTTAGGGCACCACAGAACTTTAATAAATTTGATCCTAGGGATCAAAATAAAGGTAAGCACCAATTTGATAGGCCACGGTATGAAAATAAAAATAAATTCCCACAATTCGATGAAAGGAAATATGATGAAAGAAAATCTTTCAACCAAGGAAAAAGGTGGTGTAAGAATTGTCAGATGGACAATCATGACACTGACCGTTGCAGAAGGAAACCTGTGTATATGGCAACCCTTCAGGTCAGGTCGACCTCAAGACAGGAGGAGGATATTATGTTAGATACCACTCCAGAAGAGATGAGGAAGGCACAGGCTGGGGATAAAACACTCAAGCCTTGTTTCAGAAAATTGTCAACTTGTCATACAACTCCAGGCAAGGGAGATTTTTACATGAAAAACAAGTTGATGTATAGGAAGACTGGAGCTAGATCCAAAGGTCACGGACAGCTGGTTCTTCCTAAAAGATATAGGGCAGACTTAATAAGGAGCCTACATGTGAAACCAGATGGGGACCATGAGAAGATAGGTACCATCATTCAAAAGGTGGCTCACAATTATTATTGGCCCAAAGCAAGATGGGACATTGAGAATTTTGTAGAAAGGTGTAGCATAGCACATGAGGGAACACCCACAAGTGGGAACATGGATCAGGACCTGGACACGCCACGGGGCAAAATTAGGCCTGATAATAAAAAGAAAAATAGATTTGATAAAGTGGACCAAATGGAATGGGAAGCCCCTTTTCACGGACAAGCTTCACTTAACTGTTTTACAATGGCCACTATGCGGAGAGTGCAAAAAGATGTCTTACCCCAGGATAAGCCGAAAATCCCTCAATCGGACTTAAACAAACTGGAGGAAGAGGATGTAGAGAGGAAATCTCTCATCAAGAATTTTAAGTGGGGAGAAAGCCCCAAAAGAAAAATTGGTAGCGGTCGTTTTGTGAATGATAATTCTGGGAGGAAAAATCATCACTATAAAGCTTCGAGTGGAAGAGACCATACCGGTGCATGGACAAATAGGTCCACACAATTAAAGGTCCATATGTAGCTTTGTTAAGAACGTGGACTGATGAAAAGGCAGAGGAAAACATTACATCTTCATACCAATATGTGAATGAGCTGACCACTCGGTTAAAAACTGGCTGGAAACTTGCCAATGAAAATTTGAAACAAGCCAGGAAGAAACATGCTGCCTATTATAACAGGAAGGCGAAAGACAGAAATTTGGCTGTGGGAGAGAAAGTACTGCTTCTTTTGCCTGGGAGTCAGAATAAGTTACAAATTGGATGGCAGGGTCCATATACAGTTCTAGAGAAGGTGTCTAGAACAAATTATAAGATAGATAAGAAGGGGAAAGAAAAAATCTATCATGTGAATCTCCTGAAGAAATATTTGGAAAGAGAACATCAGGAAGAGACACACTTGTTGACCTTGTCCATCGCCATGGAGATGAAAAAGGAACCACTTTCATCATTTGAATATCCATTACACCCCTGTGAGACAGCAGCACAGGTGAAAATCAGTACACATTTAACGAAAACTCAGAAAGAGAGAGTGCAACAGGTTCTAAATAATCATGCAGAGGTGTTAACAGACCGACCAGGGCATACAAACCTATTGGAATATGATATGAAACTAATAGACTCCACACCTGTCTGTATGAAACCATATTCGATTCCGTTTGCTAAGGAGAAAGCTTTGAAGGAAGAGATAGACTATCTATTGAAGGAAGGAATTATTTCGCACAGTGAGTCTTCGTATAGTTCCGGTGTTGTACTCTTAAGGAAGCCCTCTGGAGAACATAGACTCTGTATAGATTACAGGAGACTGAATGCTATTACAGAAGGACAGGTGGATCCATTGCCGGATACAAATCAGCTGTTTGCCAGACTAAATAAAGCTAAATATTTCTCAAAAGTGGATCTGAGTAAAGGATACTATCAGATTCCAGTAAAGCCTGAGGTTAGACCATACCTAGCTTTTAGTACCTCAGAAGGACACTATGAGTTTAATAGATTGCCATTTGGATTGAAGAATGCGCCTAGTGTCTTCTCTAGAATGATGAGAAAATTATTGGATCCTCTGAATAATCCCTGTATAACAAATTTTATGGATGATATCCTTATAGCAACAGAAACATTTGAGGAACACATTGACTCTCTGAACATGCTGTTTGATCGACTTAGGGAGGCAAATTTAACAGCCCGACCAACCAAATGTTGCGTTGGATGTAAAGAATTGGAATTTTTGGGACACACAGTTTATCAGGGAAACATGACCCCTGACCCAAAGAATTTAGAGAAACTACAGAAAGCCCCGAGACCACAAACCAAGAAGGACGTGAGATCCTTTGTCTCATTATGTGGTTTCTACCAGAAGTATATCAAAAACTTTAATTCCATATGTGCACCGTTAACTGAATTGACACGTAAAGGACATCCAGATCGCATTACATGGACACCACAATGTGAAATGACTTACCAAGAATTGAAGGAAAAGCTCACAAGTAAACCCATTTTGAAATTACCTGACTTAAGTCAAGAATTCATAGTAAGGACGGATGCAAGTAATATTGGGTTAGGTGCAACTCTACTACAGAAATCAGATGCATTGGATGGGGAATTAAGCCCAGTGGCATATGCTAGCAGAAAGTTGAATAAAGCTGAAATCAACTACTCAACTAGCGAAAAAGAATGTCTTGCAGTAATATGGGCGATAAAGAAATTCAATATTTATCTATATGGGAAGGCATTTAAGTTGCAAACAGACCACAAACCTTTATCGTTTCTAGCACAGGCTAGGCATGAGAACTCCAGGTTACTCCGATGGTCTTTACTTTTGGCTCCATATAATTTTAGCATTGAGTATATATCTGGAAAAACCAATTTGGGAGCGGATTTTTTAAGCCGCCATCCGTGTGATGAGAATCACCGTAAACCCCAGAACTAATAATAAATTTCTCTATGTGTATATAGAATAAAGGACTGACATATAATGTCTGTTTTAAGAGGGGAGGTGTCGTGGAATATTCTAATCCACATATATAAATTATTAAGTAAATATAAAGCCTAATAAATACATATAATAAATAAAGGAAGAAGAATGGTAAAGAACAGTGCTGTCACAATGACTGTACTTGAAATCCCCTTGTTTTCTACTGCGTATGCAAATTGTAACGCTTTCACGTTGATATTAAAGGCCTTCTGCAACATACACGCGTTTCCAAAACACACAATAAAATGTGCTGCCTTTCTAAGAAAAACCTTGAAATATGCAAGTTGACCTAAATTTTAAATTCCATTCATGTCTTTTTCTACACTATGTTACCAAAACAAAAGACAGATGGACTAAAGGATAGCGAGAAGGGAGAGGCAGAAAGCCGAACACTAAACACGCGTCGCGCGATACACAAATGCTGCCATCACGCGTGTAAGACTACATGCACTAACTTTTTTTCAGACGGACAGTGATAAAATACACTACCCTTCCCAGAGTTAGGTTTTAAAATCATAAAAAACGCTTATTAGGAAAGATAACAATAGATGGGTTTACGGTTGAAAACATAACAGTACCCAGACAGCACATCTTCGAAACAGGAGGTAGAAAATTGCATATTTTGAACGCAGCCACGTAGCTCTTTTAAATTTGGATATTTGGGTTCCTTAGGGCTTGCTGACAAAGAATATGTAAAACGTTACGCAAATAGTCCAGGAATTAATAAATTATACCCAAAATAAAATAGTGGGGATGCCTGACAGCATGGAATCATTTCTGCTCATAAAATTTTTTTATAACGTGTTTGAAAAAAATCTTACGTTACAGAAATAGCCTACCATGTAAACTCCAAATTGATTGGAGCGCAACAAATGAAAGACTAACCACGATTGGTCGGGCTATAAATACTATCTTTGGTTGTTAGGGGAGACGTGAAAAGGTAACATTTTTTCAAACACTTGTCGAAACGTGGCTCATTGGCTAGACTCGCTGATATACTCACTTAGGAGCGTTAGTTCGAGACCACTAGTGCAAATAAGCTTGATAAAGCAACAGTGCGTTGAAGCCAGCTCATATTTGTGCTAAATAAAAGCCTGGAACATAAGCAGATGGGAATTTGTGCCAGTATTTGTGCCAGAATTCATTGCTAGTCAACGTATCTGTGTTTATTTCCATGAAATTGTGGTAAGCTTGAACCATTCAGTATCTTTTAATGAAAATTGAATGTAAATTGTTAATTTATGCCTGTATATATATGTGTAGTTCAGTGGCAAACAGGAGATAAAGCCTATAATGCTCCAGCCTGAACAGAGGGGGTCGGAGGGAAGTAAAACGGCATGGAATGGCCAAATAGTACACTGACACCTGGATGATTGATTAGACAGAAATAATGCTGGAAGTGCAGAGGCGTGGTAACCAGTAAGGAGGTAAATACTGGTATAAAGTATTTCAGATGAAGCTGACAGTTGGCCTAACGCTCTGAACTCAATGTTTGTGTTGTATTGTGATCAGTGTAGAACTAGAGTATCAATTAGTTATGAAGTAGAAGGTACATCCTTCTTGTTTTCAGGGACCGTGGTCTTGATGGTACTGAGCAGCACCTGGTCAGAGCTTTGCTGAATCCAGAGTCGGACAGCATACTCCTTGGTCTTTTTAGCTATCAGTGAGGTGTCTCCAGAGCCCAGAGGAGAATTCGAGCAGAGGAGTCCTTTCCTGCCGCCATCACGCAAGATAAGCTGATTTGGCCAGCTGAGCTCAACATTATGTCCCCTCATCTTGAAATGACTTTGTAAAAATAACATTCAGAGGGGAATTTAATTGTCTTAATATCAGGAACTGAGAACATCTCCAATACTAGTCCCTAAAGACAAACTATTGAAGTCATGATGACAAATACCAACAGAGCTTGAACAAAACAAAACCAGTATTACCTCATATTACTACTACACAACTGACACACATAGGATATTTTAATAATATATGTCACTACAATATTCATATTGATAAAGTCTGTACATATACTTGTAATTAAAATTGATTGTGATTCCTGGTTCCTTTGTATTTGAATCAGGACACATATACCTTTATGATAACAATGAATACATATTGTTATTTGAAAAGTTATCAGTGACTCCTTAAGATATTCTCATAGAGTGTTATATGTATGTGAGTGTCACAGTGTTGTCAAGAGTAGTGGATTAAATTAAATTGTTTATCTGTCTGTTGTTGTGACTTACACTTCATCATACACATACCCTAGACACATAACGTAGTCATCACACTATTCCAGAATAATTCTGACTGAGATATATAGATATGTGGTAGCAAGTAAGGTTATCTATAATACACTACTCTTAATAGATATAGATACCTTCACAGCTGATCTCAGTCAGTACACTAAGTCCCCTATAAATATTTATAACATCCCACTTCACCACATATATTGGGGTCTCGCTCTTGGGATTTTGAATCTTTCCCTATTAAAAATATTGGGGGTAATTCACTTCAGGGAATATAAGAATTAAAAGGTATCCTTGGGTGGAATTAAATAAGGTTGAGCTCACGGTGCCTGTGTTGTCCATTAGATATATTTAGAGATTAAATTGTTGGTTAGACATTGTAGAAATTTACCTGATAGACAATGGCGGACCTGGCCAAATTTCGATCTGCTGCTGTTCAGACTGCAAAAGAGTTAGGATTAGATGGGCAAGTTATGGTTGCCTATGTCACTACGGAGTGTGACAAATTTATTGAACGCGAAGAAAGAAGATTAGAAAAAGAGGCCGAAAGAAAGTTAGAGGCTGAGACTAAGAGGTTGCAAGCTGAGGCTGAGACTAAGAGGTTGCAGATTGAGGCTGAGGCTAAGAAATTGGAAGCAGAAGAGAAGACAAAAGATTAGCTGCAGAAAGAGAAGAGAAGAAATTAGCTGCAGAAAGAGAGAGAAGAAATTAGCTGCAGAAAGAGAAGAGAAGAAATTAGCTGCAGAAAGAGAAGACAAGAAATTAGCTGCAGAAAGGGAAGCAGAAAAGGAGGAGAAGAGATTACAAAGGGAACATGAGTTACGACTAAGGGAGTTTGAGTTTCAAGGCCATGCTCCTGAAAATGGTGCCAGTCCCTTTGCCTCTGATGCTACGGTTACTCAAGGAGCCTCAACCTCAGCTATGAATTTTCATTTAGATCATTTTGTTGAGAAAGACGATGATATTGAGAGCTACCTAAATAGGTATGAACTATTAGCTACCACGTATGGGTTAGAGAGAGAAAGGTGGAGCTTAAAGTTATCTCAGGGACTTCGTGGGGCAGCTTATGAAGTTTTTGCAAAAATGAGCAGAGGTGATCAGGAAAATTATGACATGCTAAAGCAGGCTCTTTTGTTAAGGTATGAAAAGAATGCAGAATTTTATAGGAAAAAATTTAGGAATGCTAAACTACTGTCAGGTGAAACCTATCACCAGTTCTCTGCACGAATAGAGACATACTTGGAGAAATGGACTTCTCTGGGGAAAACCCAAGATCTTAAGGAAATGGTCCTTATAGAGCAATTAAGAGAGTCCATGGCTCCAGACCTGAGAAAGTTTCTCATGGAACAAGGTGCAGAGAGGCTGGGTGAGTTGCTAAATGTTGCTGAAAGGTATCAAGCAGCTCAAGCAGAGGTAACAGGTAATAAAAAGAAACAAGTGGATAACTTTAGGGCACCACAGAACTTTAATAAATTTGATCCTAGGGATCAAAATAAAGGTAAGCACCAATTTGATAGGCCACGGTATGAAAATAAAAATAAATTCCCACAATTCGATGAAAGGAAATATGATGAAAGAAAATCTTTCAACCAAGGAAAAAGGTGGTGTAAGAATTGTCAGATGGACAATCATGACACTGACCGTTGCAGAAGGAAACCTGTGTATATGGCAACCCTTCAGGTCAGGTCGACCTCAAGACAGGAGGAGGATATTATGTTAGATACCACTCCAGAAGAGATGAGGAAGGCACAGGCTGGGGATAAAACACTCAAGCCTTGTTTCAGAAAATTGTCAACTTGTCATACAACTCCAGGCAAGGGAGATTTTTACATGAAAAACAAGTTGATGTATAGGAAGACTGGAGCTAGATCCAAAGGTCACGGACAGCTGGTTCTTCCAAAAAGATATAGGGCAGACTTAATAAGGAGCCTACATGTGAAACCAGATGGGGACCATGAGAAGATAGGTACCATCATTCAAAAGGTGGCTCACAATTATTATTGGCCCAAAGCAAGATGGGACATTGAGAATTTTGTAGAAAGGTGTAGCATAGCACATGAGGGAACACCCACAAGTGGGAACATGGATCAGGACCTGGACACGCCACGGGGCAAAATTAGGCCTGATAATAAAAAGAAAAATAGATTTGATAAAGTGGACCAAATGGAATGGGAAGCCCCTTTTCACGGACAAGCTTCACTTAACTGTTTTACAATGGCCACTATGCGGAGAGTGCAAAAAGATGTCTTACCCCAGGATAAGCCGAAAATCCCTCAATCGGACTTAAACAAACTGGAGGAAGAGGATGTAGAGAGGAAATCTCTCATCAAGAATTTTAAGTGGGGAGAAAGCCCCAAAAGAAAAATTGGTAGCGGTCGTTTTGTGAATGATAATTCTGGGAGGAAAAATCATCACTATAAAGCTTCGAGTGGAAGAGACCATACCGGTGCATGGACAAATAGGTCCACACAATTAAAGGTCCATATGTAGCTTTGTTAAGAACGTGGACTGATGAAAAGGCAGAGGAAAACATTACATCTTCATACCAATATGTGAATGAGCTGACCACTCGGTTAAAAACTGGCTGGAAACTTGCCAATGAAAATTTGAAACAAGCCAGGAAGAAACATGCTGCCTATTATAACAGGAAGGCGAAAGACAGAAATTTGGCTGTGGGAGAGAAAGTACTGCTTCTTTTGCCCGGGAGTCAGAATAAGTTACAAATTGGATGGCAGGGTCCATATACAGTTCTAGAGAAGGTGTCTAGAACAAATTATAAGATAGATAAGAAGGGGAAAGAAAAAATCTATCATGTGAATCTCCTGAAGAAATATTTGGAAAGAGAACATCAGGAAGAGACACACTTGTTGACCTTGTCCATCGCCATGGAGATGAAAAAGGAACCACTTTCATCATTTGAATATCCATTACACCCCTGTGAGACAGCAGCACAGGTGAAAATCAGTACACATTTAACGAAAACTCAGAAAGAGAGAGTGCAACAGGTTCTAAATAATCATGCAGAGGTGTTAACAGACCGACCAGGGCATACAAACCTATTGGAATATGATATGAAACTAATAGACTCCACACCTGTCTGTATGAAACCATATTCGATTCCGTTTGCTAAGGAGAAAGCTTTGAAGGAAGAGATAGACTATCTGTTGAAGGAAGGAATTATTTCGCACAGTGAGTCTTCGTATAGTTCCGGTGTTGTACTCTTAAGGAAGCCCTCTGGAGAACATAGACTCTGTATAGATTACAGGAGACTGAATGCTATTACAGAAGGACAGGTGGATCCATTGCCGGATACAAATCAGCTGTTTGCCAGACTAAATAAAGCTAAATATTTCTCAAAAGTGGATCTGAGTAAAGGATACTATCAGATTCCAGTAAAGCCTGAGGTTAGACCATACCTAGCTTTTAGTACCTCAGAAGGACACTATGAGTTTAATAGATTGCCATTTGGATTGAAGAATGCGCCTAGTGTCTTCTCTAGAATGATGAGAAAATTATTGGATCCTCTGAATAATCCCTGTATAACAAATTTTATGGATGATATCCTTATAGCAACAGAAACATTTGAGGAACACATTGACTCTCTGAACATGCTGTTTGATCGACTTAGGGAGGCAAATTTAACAGCCCGACCAACCAAATGTTGCGTTGGATGTAAAGAATTGGAATTTTTGGGACACACAGTTTATCAGGGAAACATGACCCCTGACCCAAAGAATTTAGAGAAACTACAGAAAGCCCCGAGACCACAAACCAAGAAGGACGTGAGATCCTTTGTCTCATTATGTGGTTTCTACCAGAAGTATATCAAAAACTTTAATTCCATATGTGCACCGTTAACTGAATTGACACGTAAAGGACATCCAGATCGCATTACATGGACACCACAATGTGAAATGACTTACCAAGAATTGAAGGAAAAGCTCACAAGTAAACCCATTTTGAAATTACCTGACTTAAGTCAAGAATTCATAGTAAGGACGGATGCAAGTAATATTGGGTTAGGTGCAACTCTACTACAGAAATCAGATGCATTGGATGGGGAATTAAGCCCAGTGGCATATGCTAGCAGAAAGTTGAATAAAGCTGAAATCAACTACTCAACTAGCGAAAAAGAATGTCTTGCAGTAATATGGGCAATAAAGAAATTCAATATTTATCTATATGGGAAGGCATTTAAGTTGCAAACAGACCACAAACCTTTATCGTTTCTAGCACAGGCTAGCATGAGAACTCTAGGTTACTCCGATGGTCTTTACTTTTGGCTCCATATAATTTTAGCATTGAGTATATATCTGGAAAAACCAATTTGGGAGCGGATTTTTTAAGCCGCCATCCGTGTGATGAGAATCACCGTAAACCCCAGAAATAATAATAAATTTCTCTATGTGTATATAGAATAAAGGACTGACATATAATGTCTGTTTTAAGAGGGGAGGTGTCGTGGAATATTCTAATCCACATATATAAATTATCAAGTAAATATAAAGCCTAATAAATACATATAATAAATAAAGGAAGAAGAATGGTAAAGAACAGTGCTGTCACAATGACTGTACTCGAAATCCCCTTGTTTTCTGCTTCGTCTGCAAATTGTAACGCTTTCACGTTGATATTAAAGGCCTTCTGCAACATACACGCGTTTCCCAAACACACAATAAAATGTGCTGCCTTTCTAAGAAAAACCTTGAAATATGCTAGTTGACCTAAATTTTAAATTCCATTCATGTCTTTTTCTACACTACGTTACCAAAACGAACGAACAGATGGACTAAAGGATAGCGAGAAGGGAGAGGCAGAAAGCCGAACACTAAACACGCGTCGCGCGATACACAAATGCTGCCATCACGCGTGTAAGACTACATGCACTAACTTTTTTTCAGACGGACAGTGAGAAAATACACTACCCTTCCCAGAGTTAGGTTTTAAAATCATAAAAAACGCTTATTAGGAAAGATAACAATAGATGGGTTTACGTTTGAAAACATAACAGTACCCAGACAGCACATCTTCGAAACAGGAGGTAGAAAATACATATTTTGAACGCAGCCACGTAGCTCTTTCAAATTGGTATATTTGGGTTCCTTAGGGCTTGCTGACAAATAATATGTAAAACGTTACGCAAATAGTCCAGGAATTAATAAATTATACCAAAATAAAATAGTGGGGATGCCTGACAGCATGGAATCATTTCTGCTCATAAAATTTTTTTATAACGTGTTTGAAAAAAATCTTACGTTACAGAATTAGCCTACCATGTAAACTCCAAATTGATTGGAGCGCAACAAATGAAAGACTAACCACGATTGGTCGGGCTATAAATACTATCTTGGTTGTTAGGGGAGACGTGAAAAGGTAACATTTTTTCAAACACTTGTCGAAACGTGGCCTCATTGGCTAGACTCGCTGATATACTCACTTAGGAGCGTTAGTTCGAGACCACTAGTGCAAATAAGCTTGATAAAGCAACAGTGCGTTGAAGCCAGCTCATATTTTGCTAAATAAAAGCCTGGAACATAAGCAGATGGGAATTTGTGCCAGTAATTGTGCCAGAATTCATTGCTAATCAACGTATCTGTGTTTATTTCCATGAATTGTGGTAAGCTTGAACCATTCAGTATCTTTTAATGAAAATTGAATGTAAATTGTTAATTTATGCCTGTATATATATGTGTAGTTCAGTGGCAAACAGGAGATAAAGCCTATAATGCTCCAGCCTGAACAGAGGGTGTCGGAGGGAAGTAAAACGGCATGGAATGGCCAAATAGTACACTGACACCTGGATGATTGATTAGACAGAAATAATGCTGGAAGTGCAGAGGCGTAGTAACCATTAAGGAGGTAATACTGGTATAAAGTATTTCAGATGAAGCTGACAGTTGGCCTAACGCTCTGAACTCAATGTTTGTGTTGTATTGTGCTCAGTGTAGAACTAGAGTATCAATTAGTTATGAAGTAGAAGGTACATCCTTCTTGTTTTCAGGGACCGTGGTCTTGATGGTACTGAGCAGCACCTGGTCAGAGCTTTGCTGAATCCAGAGTCGGACAGCATACTCCTTGGTCTTTTTAGCTATCAGTGAGGTGTCTCCAGAGCCCAGAGGAGAATTCGAGCAGAGGAGTCCTTTCCTGCCGCCATCACGCAAGATAAGCTGATTTGGCCAGCTGAGCTCAACATTATGTCCCCTCATCTTGAAATGACTTTGTAAAAATAACATTCAGAGGGGAATTTAATTGTCTTAATATCAGGAACTGAGAACATCTCCAATACTAGTCCCAAAAGACAAACTATTGAAGTCATGATGACAAATACCAACAGAGCTTGAACAAAACAAAACCAGTATTACCTCATATTACTACTACACAACTGACACACATAGGATATTTTAATAATATATGTCACTACAATATTCATATTGATAAAGTCTGTACATATACTTGTAATTAAAATTGATTGTGATTCCTGGTTCCTTTGTATTTGAATCAGGACACATATACCTTTATGATAACAATGAATACATATTGTTATTTGAAAAGTTATCAGTGACTCCTTAAGATATTCTCATAGAGTGTTATATGTATGTGAGTGTCACAGTGTTGTCAAGAGTAGTGGATTAAATTAAATTGTTTATCTGTCTGTTGTTGTGACTTACACTTCATCATACACATACCCTAGACACATAACGTAGTCATCACACTATTCCAGAATAATTCTGACTGAGATATATAGATATGTGGTAGCAAGTAAGGTTATCTATAATACACTACTCTTAATAGATATAGATACCTTCACAGCTGATCTCAGTCAGTACACTAAGTCCCCTATAAATATTTATAACATCCCACTTCACCACATATATTGGGGTCTCGCTCTTGGGATTTTGAATCTTTCCCTATTAAAAATATTGGGGGTAATTCACTTCAGGGAATATAAGAATTAAAAGGTATCCTTGGGTGGAATTAAATAAGGTTGAGCTCACGGTGCCTGTGTTGTCCATTAGATATATTTAGAGATTAAATTGTTGGTTAGACATTGTAGAAATTTACCTGATAGACAATGGCGGACCTGGCCAAGTTTCGATCTGCTGCTGTTCAGACTGCAAAAGAGTTAGGATTAGATGGGCAAGTTATGGTTGCCTATGTCACTACGGAATGTGACAAATTTATTGAACGCGAAGAAAGAAGATTAGAAAAAGAGGCCGAAAGAAAGTTAGAGGCTGAGACTAAGAGGTTGCAAGCTGAGGCTGAGACTAAGAGGTTGCAGATTGAGGCTGACAAAGAGGCTAAGAAATTGGAAGCAGAAAGAGAAGACAAAAGATTAGCTGCAGAAAGGGAAGAGAAGAAATTAGCTGCAGAAAGGGAAGAGAAGAAATTAGCTGCAGAAAGGGAAGAGAAGAAATTAGCTGCAGAAAGGGAAGAGAAGAAATTAGCTGCAGAGAGGGAAGCAGAAAAGGAGGAGAAAAGATTACAAAGGGAACATGAGTTACGACTAAGGGAGTTTGAGTTTCAAGGCCATGCTCCTGAAAATGGTGCCAGTCCCTTTGCCTCTGATGCACTGCTAGCCAAGGAGCCTCAACCTCAGCTATGAATTTTCATTTAGATCATTTTGTTGAGAAAGACGATGATATAGAGAGCTACCTAAATAGGTATGAACTATTAGCTACCACGTATGGGTTAGAGAGAGAAAGGTGGAGCTTAAAGTTATCTCAGGGACTTCGTGGGGCAGCTTATGAAGTTTTTGCAAAAATGAGCAGAGGTGATCAGGAAAATTATGACATGCTAAAGCAGGCTCTTTTGTTAAGATATGAAAAGAATGCAGAATTTTATAGAAAAAAATTTAGGAATGCTAAACTACTGTCAGGTGAAACCTATCACCAGTTCTCTGCACGAATAGAGACATACTTGGAGAAATGGACTTCTCTGGGGAAAACCCAAGATCTTAAGGAAATGGTCCTTATAGAGCAATTAAGAGAGTCCATGGCTCCAGACCTGAGAAAGTTTCTCATGGAACAAGGTGCAGAGAGGCTGGGTGAGTTGCTAAATGTTGCTGAAAGGTATCAAGCAGCTCAAGCAGAGGTAACAGGTAATAAAAAGAAACAAGTGGATAACTTTAGGGCACCACAGAACTTTAATAAATTTGATCCTAGGGATCAAAATAAAGGTAAGCACCAATTTGATAGGCCACGGTATGAAAATAAAAATAAATTCCCACAATTCGATGAAAGGAAATATGATGAAAGAAAATCTTTCAACCAAGGAAAAAGGTGGTGTAAGAATTGTCAGATGGACAATCATGACACTGACCGTTGCAGAAGGAAACCTGTGTATATGGCAACCCTTCAGGTCAGGTCGACCTCAAGACAGGAGGAGGATATTATGTTAGATACCACTCCAGAAGAGATGAGGAAGGCACAGGCTGGGGATAAAACACTCAAGCCTTGTTTCAGAAAATTGTCAACTTGTCATACAACTCCAGGCAAGGGAGATTTTTACATGAAAAACAAGTTGATGTATAGGAAGACTGGAGCTAGATCCAAAGGTCACGGACAGCTGGTACTTCCTAAAAGATATAGGGCAGACTTAATAAGGAGCCTACATGTGAAACCAGATGGGGACCATGAGAAAATAGGTACCATCATTCAAAAGGTGGCTCACAATTATTATTGGCCCAAAGCAAGATGGGACATTGAGAATTTTGTAGAAAGGTGTAGCATAGCACATGAGGGAACACCCACAAGTGGGAACATGGATCAGGACCTGGACACGCCCCGGGGCAAAATTAGGCCTGATAATAAAAAGAAAAATAGATTTGATAAAGTGGACCAAATGGAATGGGAAGCCCCTTTTCACGGACAAGCTTCACTTAACTGTTTTACAATGGCCACTATGCGGAGAGTGCAAAAGGATGTCTTACCCCAGGATAAGCCGACAATCCCTCAATCGGACTTAAACAAACTGGAGGAAGAGGATGTAGAGAGGAAATCTCTCATCAAGAATTTTAAGTGGGGAGAAAGCCCCAAGAGAAAAATTGGTAGCGGTCGTTTTGTGAATGATAATTCTGGGAGGAAAAATCATCACTATAAAGCTTCGAGTGGAAGAGACCATACCGGTGCATGGACAAATAGGTCCACACAATTAAAGGTCCATATGTAGCTTTGTTAAGAACGTGGACTGATGAAAAGGCAGAGGAAAACATTACATCTTCATACCAATATGTGAATGAGCTGACCACTCGGTTAAAAACTGGCTGGAAACTTGCCAATGAAAATTTGAAACAAGCCAGGAAGAAACATGCTGCCTATTATAACAGGAAGGCGAAAGACAGAAATTTGGCTGTGGGAGAGAAAGTACTGCTTCTTTTGCCTGGGAGTCAGAATAAGTTACAAATTGGATGGCAGGGTCCATATACAGTTCTAGAGAAGGTGTCTAGAACAAATTATAAGATAGATAAGAAGGGGAAAGAAAAAATCTATCATGTGAATCTCCTGAAGAAATATTTGGAAAGAGAACATCAGGAAGAGACACACTTGTTGACCTTGTCCATCGCCATGGAGATGAAAAAGGAACCACTTTCATCATTTGAATATCCATTACACCCCTGTGAGACAGCAGCACAGGTGAAAATCAGTACACATTTAAAATATACCCGATCACATGTGGCTGGATGTGATCGTACAACAGAAATATGAATAAAGTAAACATACCAATCTTGCGTCGATTTTGCAAGGTACTACACATTTCATCACATTATATTCTAGCGAGATTTCACTTACCTACTCAAAGATGGACGCTAACCCGCAATTTATACACGTGGCTTCAGTGCTTTTAATGCGAGAATTCGCCGATTCTGGTTTAGACCTAGCTTTCTTGAGGGTTCCTGGGCAAGTGACAAAATGCTGGCTTTGCCGCCTTTTAGCAGGTCATTTCCGCTTGGACACGTGATCCGTAGCGTGCATCATGTGACCTTAGCCTCGTTTTAGACGCTCCAATCAATAATGTTAAAAGTCACGTGATGTCTTCCTAAATGGCCTAAACTGGTTCTCCCAAGTTCAAGCAGTTCTAAATTAAAACGGATTTCTCGCTACCGAGGTCATTGGTCAACAATGACGTCGTATCTAAAAATAGCGAGGAGAAAATACCGAACGCTAGGAGATTTTCCGCAAGTGACAATTCCCGGGACTTTGCGATCATGCATTGAGGATGAGAAAAAACGATGTACGTAAATAATAATAAAAATGAAGAGAAGATTGGGCAAGTTGTCACACAAGCCCCTCCTCAAGTTTGACGTTCCATCCACTAGGCGGTGTTGTCGCACGGAAGGTCCAGGGTTCAAATCCTGGGTAAGCCACTCATGTCTGTTGTTTTTCTGTTGTCTAGTGTTCTACTTCTTTATTTCCTGCGAGTGCCTTATAACATACCTTTATATTTGTTTCATATTAATTTACTGTTTACAGGCCTCGTGGTTTCTTTCCTTATGTGTTATAAATGTTTATACAATACCAAACCTACCCTCTGTCCTGTTCTTACTGTTCTAAGTCTACTATCATACTGGACACAGTATTAAGGTCTTTGTCTTGTTGGACTGACCAATACTGATATATAGGGGAACAACAGAAGTGATTGCGTCATTAATAGGCTGAACTGCCCATGGTAAACTTCCGGTGTTATGTATAGAGGTTCGCACTAATGACCTGTCATTGAAACATCCTTTTTTGGGGATGCGTAGATGGCAGGGAGGACAGTGTGATTCGCTTGCATAGCTAGGCGGTGTTGTCGCACGGAAGGTCCAGGGTTCAAATCCTGGATAAGCCACTCATGTCTGTTGTTTTTCTGTTGTCTAGTGTTCTACTTCTTTATTTCCAAATTTTACTTACAAACTCATACAAACGCGCCCTCGGATAGCTATGCGTTTCTTTTTTTGAACAGTATACATTTCCATGTTGTTTACTGTTTATTAAACTTAAAAAATCTGTCTCATTTCTTTGAGACATGCTCTTAGTAACTTCATACAAATTTCTGTCCATTAAATCGACATATCTTTCTGTATTGTGTAAAGTCAAATTGGCATATCGTTCTGTATTTTGTAAAGTCACATTTTTAGACAGCCCTTTATGTTGATTGTATCCGTATGCTGCTCAGTGTGGTGCTTCATATTAAAGATGGTATATTATTAGAAACTGCAGATTGTCCTTGCTTTGCAGGTGCATTGGTCTTCCATCAGCATTGTAAAGTATATGGTGTTTTCTTACTCCAAATAGTGCAGTTACTCAGTATGGTGTCTTTTCATAATTTTTTGTGTGTGTGTGCAGATAACACAATGATGCAAACAGTTTCTTTATAGTGCTCACCAAATGTGTCAGTCCTTAGTCATCCCCGCAGTATAAAAACATAGTCTTCAATGTCTAAACTATTTCCTCCCCCAGCCCTTCTGTTAAAATATTGTTGGAATGTTATTGCAAGGCCTCACATACTGTCTTATGATGTTGCGCACAGTCACCTTTGACTGGATCTGTGTATGACCTTTCAGAGATCTTTCTGAAGTACCTTGTTTTTTTTTAAAATTCTTGATCTGTGTTTGATGTCCAAATTCTATATAAGCACACAAAAATATAGAGATGACAACTGTTCACATTAATCTAACCTTAGTTTTAAGAATGATATTTTTGTCCCTGAAGAAAGATTTATGGTAAGTTTAGCTAGAACTCTACAGCCGATAGCTCTCTCTTCCAAACCTCTACACCTCATGGTAGATGGGGAACGACTAAGTAAGTAAGTTTAGCTAGAACTGCATTTGTCTGTGCTGCCCTAATTTGTTCTTATATTCCTCATAAATTAAAGTTACCAGGTATTTTAACTGGATTACTGTCTCTA
Source organism: Oreohelix idahoensis (assembly GCA_024509875.1). Classification (NCBI taxonomy): domain Eukaryota; kingdom Metazoa; phylum Mollusca; class Gastropoda; order Stylommatophora; family Oreohelicidae; genus Oreohelix; species Oreohelix idahoensis. The sequence continues at coordinate 20,751 of JAMPIV010013894.1, forward strand.
GGTTGTGACTGATAATTGTGATGCTTCTTGTGATGATTTGTTTTTTTTTCTGTTTGAAGATAATCTTTTTCTGCTCTGAATTCACAAGCCTGGTTATTAGTTCCTAATAAGAAATAAGAAGGACTGTAGTAAGACTACATAAAATGATAAGGTGAACAAAACAAAGCTGTATGAGTCTTGCTATGATGAAGACTTATGTTCACAATGTCTTCATCAGGGTCCCTGGTAAAGGCCCTGTGGTCATAACGAAGGTCATTCCCAATATGAAGACTTTATGATCACACCTTAAGTAATTCCCGATATGAAGACTTTATGATCACAACTTAGGTCATTCCCGATATGAAGACTTTATGATCACAATTTAGGTCTTTTCTTGTCCTTTGTCCTACAAATCTGTAACCCTTTATCCGAAATCATCAGAGACAGCTTTGTTTTGGAAATCAGATTTTTTTTCAGTTTTCAAATGTCGCCTAATTGTTAAAAAAATTGCACAAGTCATCCAATCTGCATTAAAAAATATAGCTCAAAATGTGATAGAAAAAAACTTAAGATTTTTATAATATTTGGTATTCGGGTGTTCAGATACAAGGTTATTATCACACTATCATGACGGCTACCGACCGTCTAACAACATAGAAATATGGCCTAGAAATACGCCATGACATCCATTGACCTGTACAGTTGACATTCAAAAATCCGGCCATCGATAATCCGGTTCCTTCAGATTTCCGGCATGGATTTCGGAGCGCATTTTTAAATTTACCGCGTTGGCGCGCCACTGTTTTCTGGAGCAGTTTATGTTTTGATGCAGCTGTTGGGTCTTGCTTGCACGTGTTAACAGCCATTCCTGCTCATTCCTTCTCATTTTATCATTTATTTGCTGCTGTTTAGCCCCATTATGGATTCAGCAAATAAAAGAAGTGGTGTAAAACGTAAACATCGTGCATTGTCGATCGCAGATAAAGTGTACAGGTAGTCATTTTCTGTTAAATATATACAGAATATATAACCATAAAAAATCCGGCATTTTAAAAAATCCGGCACTCCTCAGGTCCGGAGGTTGCCGGATTTTTGAATGTCTACTGTAGTAAGACTCACACAACCTATTTTGACCAACCTTATTTTTATTAGTTCCTACGCAGTCTCTGAGGAGACAAAGAAAGAGCAGAACTAATTTTTCCCTCAGGCATGTCATAAGGGGCATCTAATACAAGGGTGGGCATAAAGCCTGAAACTTCATCAAGCAAAACAAATTGTACCAGAGACCATTATATCAAGCTTTGACACAGGCTACTTGCAAGGAAACCAATTGCGGTAGTGGCTCATGTTCCATATGGAGTGAAAAAAGAAAATGAATGAAATATTGCTACTAGTTCCTGCAAATCTTGCTCTTTTCTAACAGTTTACTGATTTTTCACAGCGGAACAACCAAATTCACTTCTACAAAGTGCCCATTGCTTCTCTTTCTTTTCTGCTGCCCACTGTACTTTTTATATTTCTACCTATATTATACTTTCAGAGTGCATAAAATTTACTTGGGTTTCCTAATTGGTATAAGGCAACGACAGTAGACAAGCTTCGCCATGCTGCCACATATTGCCAGACTAGCTATATATACACTAGTGTAAAAGCCCATCATAAGACGGGAATTAATTTCAAAAGTACCAATACCTAACGGCAATTTTACTTATTCAAAAGTATTTTTTTTAATATATATATTATGTTTTACACGTGATGTTAAAAGTCTGAGCTTGACAGAAGAGCATCTTGGTTTTCTGTTGTTTTAATCTGGTACAACTTAAATCATGGATCTCCACATCTTTCAGTAAAATTTTACTAATAATGTAGTTTTACACTCGTTAATATTAATATATTTTTAAGTACTTTTTTTAAATGACAAAACACACCGATATAAGGGAACCAAATAATTTTGTACAAAGTATGAAAGAGAGATGTTAGTGGCACCATCATTTGCGCATTGTTGTTTGGTAAGTGTTACTATTTTCGGGAGAGTACATATAAGGGAAAATACAATTAATGTCTAACTTTCAACCAAAGTTGCTTCCTTTCACGAAGTGGATTTAAGACTAGTGGCTGCCTACATATAGTGACAAGACACTAGTGGGAAGAAAGTCTAAGAAGATAGATTTTTAGATAAAAAATGACAGTGGCTGTGGAAGATGAGGCTATTGGCGTCAAGGGGCGAGAACCTAGATTGGCTCTCCCTTGCCACTTGTGACGTATGGTGTTGCTATAACCTCAACACCTCTAACTACCAAGACGGGATAAGGTTTAACTAAATACCACAGGCACCACTATACAGACAACATATACCAGGGACGGTCAAAAAGTAATGCCTCGTAATTTTTAATTTCATTCAATAAGCAAGAAAACAGATAAAATTCACATTGAAATGTAGCCCCAAGTCTGAACTTCAAAAATTTATTTCTCAATGTAGTCTCCGTTATTTGTTACAGTTTTTGTCCATCTTCTCACAAGGGCATGTATCCCCGCACGGTAAAAATATGTGTCCTTTTTCCTAAACCACTGGCGTACGGCGCGTTTAAGGGTCTCGGTGTCCTCAAAGTGATGTCCGCGAAGATCTTCTTTCAGTGGTCCAAACATATGGAAGTCAGAAGGTGCAAGATCGGGACTGTAAGGGGGAATGTGGTAATAATGTCCATCCAAATTCTGCAATCGCATCAATGGTGCGTTTAGCGGTGTGTGGCGTGGCATTATCGTGCAACAGTAGTGCAGTTCTCTGATCTTTTAATGGGTAAAGTCGCCGAAGACGACCTCTAAGCTTCTTCAAAATTTCAATGTAACGGTCTGCATTCACCGTGTTTCCCTGTTCCAAGAAGTCGAGAAGAATCACTCCCTTCTCATCCCAAAACACGGAGGCCATAACTTTCCCTACATATGGTGAACTTTTGAACTTCTTTCTTGTCGGCGATGTTGTGTGATGCCATTCCATTGACTGCATCTTGGATTCTGGTTCAAAAAAATGAACCCAAGTCTCATCTCCTGTCACAATATTCGATAAAAACTCTTCTCCTTCAGTTTCGTAACGGTGCAGGAGGTTGATGGCTATGGTCTCGCCTTCAGCATTGAGGAATTCTATGACATAACGTTGTTTTCTTCTTCTTCTTCTTCGTTCGCCCTGAAAAGGACGGTGGTTGCGTTGTGTCTGTTTACAACGTATCTGTGATATCTGCACCTTTCGGTCGACACATCCGACTTCTGCACGGCATTTTTTAGGACCGGGTTTGCCTTCCCACTGCGATCCGTGCTCGCTCAGCCAGACTGCATTGCTGCAGGCTGTTTCCAGGACCACCACGTGGAGGTGGAGCACGGTCTTGACCAGCTCTGGTTCGCTGGTTCTGACGCAGGCAGTCAAGCTATGAGTCGCTGACTGCGGTCTCTATTGCTGCGTCTTCTGGTCCCTAACGTTGTTTTAACCGAACGTCTTTGGCAGCCATTTTTAAACTGTTTCAGTGGTGCCACCTGTTACTGAAACAGGTTGGTAATGCTATACAGTGCAGAAGAGTGTTTGAGGAATCCTGCTAAATTTACAAATTGCACACGGATGCAGTATTTACATACATAAAAAATAGGAGGCATTACTTTTTGACCTTCCCTCGTAGATAACGTATAGTTAAAGTAAGTGACTGATCCAAACTAACGTTTAAATAGTTTTATTTACACAACAAAATTCATATAACATACAAAAATAAATAAAGTGCATGTTCGCACACCTGAAAAGAACATAACAATCAATTAAAGTGATTACGTATGGTAACCCCCCACAAAGTCGCCCTCCTCTCAACCTGTAAAGAAGAAAGGTAAGAAATACAACAACCTGGTAAGTGGGATCTCTAACATCAGATCCGCCTTACTCCTAATCAACCTGATATTATGTAACCACGATCTAAATCCTACTGTCTGCAGACGTCACTAAAATTGAAGGACCTACACAGCTTCTCCGCTTTAGGCAAATTACCCTTCACTAGCTAACACTATGTCCACCGGAAAAGAACTGGTGTTATCACCTCCTACACAAATTAACCTACGAATTGCTGAATTCTATCTATGTTCAGTGTCTGTAAGACACTCCTGGTTTCTACTAAGAGTCTCCTCCACTACTCTTCCTCTTTCTATCTCTAGTGCAGTTAAGAGGTATTTTGACCCTTTTTCCCCCTAACCGCCTGTTTTAGCTGATGACTTGGGTTGGTAGACTGGATACGTGACTTGGACTATCGCTGCTTCACAAATGACGAATCTTAATTCGCCTGCCTGGTTACCCCTCTTTTGGTTTAGGGCCATCGGTGTTATTATGACCGAATTTCACGACACCTCTAGGCCCTGTGCCTAGGTTCAGTGTGTGCGTATATGAGCGTAGCGCTCAGGATTTGTTACGAAATCCATTCTTTCGGAAGAAGGCTTCGATTCCAACGACCTGTTCCTTTTCTCTCTGGTGCAAAACAGAATTTGCGCCGGTGACCACCGCGTCACCACTCCTTTTTCTCTTCTGGCTCTGCCTCGACTCTTCTTCTCCTGAGAAGGCCGACGACTTCTGGCAAGCTGTAGGACAAAACTGACGCCCTAGCTGCCAGCCGTGAAAATATTTGCTGTGGAACAAACAATAACAACAGATATACCACACATCAAATTTTTCATATCTTTAACACTTAACTCCCAAATCTTTAACACTTAACTCCCATAATTCAATACCTCTCCCTTTAATCAATACAGCTCCCCTGCTCTATTTCCGCGCCAGCGCTAAACACTATTCCTACCCCACTTCCCCTTAAATACTGTCCTGTCGGAAAACCCCTATCTGCAGACTCAGCTGACTTAATCTTCCCAGTCAGCCGTCACAACATTTCAACCACTGAACGAAACCTATCGCCGGTAAAATTCCTGGTCCTACTTATTTAACAGTGATCGAGGTGAGTCCTTGCTAAACCAAAATAAACTAGACTTCTCTAGAGAGAATAACCTCCCGTCTCCATGAATTTCACCACTACAAATATATACAGTATATTGCTTTCACCACTGACAGTCATACGAACCTCAGACTCCGGATGTCCGTCCCGCAGCAAAGTTTGTTTATTTGTTGTTGTTTCGGTGTCAGCCCTATGCTAAAACCCCCAACCTGGAGGACCAGAGTGTCTGCTTTAGTCTGACCCCTGCCAGCGCAAACCTGTCCAGCTTGGTAGAACCTTCCAGGAGTAAAACTCCCGCTGGCATAGCTCTGGGGGTAATCAGGGTACGCAAGCCGCCATACCTCGACAAGGTACTGACACCGGTGATGGCAGACGCTGGAGCTGGGTTGGCCATGTCCTCAGAAGAGACCCCGATGCCATCACAAGAACAGCTATGCTTTGGATCCCTGAAGGAAAACAAAAGAAAGCTGACCAAAAACAACCTGGCGGAGAACTGTGGAGGCTGAGATGCAAATAATGAACCAGAGTTGGGGCACTGTACGAAGGATGGCCACCGACCGAGCAAAGTGGAATCAATTTGTTGTTGCCCTACAAGATGCCACTAGGCGTGATGGCCACTGACTGCTTTGACAGTCGGCAGCTAAGGATCAAAGAAGAAGAAATATATATATCTATTTAAGGACTAATTAAATCCCATCTAGACCCGTAACTGCTGATTTCAAAATGTATGATTTACCCACACATAGTAAATACACAATTACCTATGCTCTATCAGAACTGTTAAATTTACTCTCGCTTATTCAACAGCGTTACCCAAAATATCCCGCAGGTAATCTACACACACTTAAAGAACACTTAATTGACTCACACAAATACCTAGCGTATTTACACTGCTAACGTTATAAATAAAATATTGGGAAATCTTCTTCCCCCTGCCGGTAATATTATTTACCCTGATTCATATAAAGTTATATATCTCTATATCTCTTCCGGAACTGAAATCCTATCTCAGAAAATACATACCCCCCTATCTCCCCTGATCCTGCCATTACGTTATCAAATTAGCCCCGCTAGAAAAATACACAACTAGCACTCACGTACACCCGCTCCAAATCCTTAAAAATCACAGTGAATAACATGCATCGTATCTCACGATTGTGACACTTTTAATATCTCAAATCTTTACACACTCCTAAAGATTTCTCTTTTATCATAGAAAGAATTAATGCCCCCTTACAATATTATTATTTCGATAGAAAGGCACTTCTGTTACGAAATATAATTAAAACTTCCTGAAGAAACCTATACTACAATTTCTGAAATCTTACAGACTATCTTAGCTTAATTAACTTTATATTTACCCAAGTCGAATTTCTCCGTAGAGCAGACAACTATGTATATTGAATACAGGCGTTGATTTTCACGGCATGAAGTTTTTTTTTTTTATCAGAGAGACTTCTGCATTATTAAACGCGCGTATTTATTACAGAAACTGAGGCCGACCCACGCCAAGCGTGAGTCATTGCGTGGCTTCTTTCTTTATCGGGTCACTCTCTGATCCAATCATCATGCCACGAAATCTAAAAATAGCCCTTGGTCATAAGCTAAATTTAGAATGTAAGAGTAATCGGAGTAATTCTATTACTTACTGAGCTACGCGCTTAAATCACACCCACCCCCAACTTTTGCGTTGCGTTGATGCGGGTTTCGTGAACTTTTCCCCGTCTTAGAATTTACCCCTCCTAATAATTACGGACGCACTCACTGCTACAGAAATCAAATGCCCCGCCATTATGTTACACTAGAAATTCCTACATGAACGCGATTTCTTCATGGGAAAGAAAACTGGTGCGAGTCTAGAATCTAAAACCTACCGTCCCTCTTGAAAACGTAATTAATTATCTACAGAAAAAGACCAAACACCATTATTATTCACAGAGAAGGAACAAAAAACGGATAAGATAAAAATCCCACTGTAATCCCCTCCTTCTGAAAAAAACGGAAAATACTACAAGGAGAAGAAACCTGGGGTGGATTACATGTAATCCCTCTTAGAAAAAACGGAAATAAATGCAAGGAGAAGAGACATGGGGCCTGTTGCAAATCAAATCACAGTAACTCCTCACACATTGCTTAGCGTTATTAACAGAAAATACTGTACATTGATGATTACTGCTAGCCATAACCTAACCCCATACATGTTTTGAGCAGCTAGCCATAACCTAACACCAATCCTGTTTCGAGTTTTGTCAAAATTAATAACGGCTAATAAAGAATGAGGCAGTTTTTAAAATAAAAACCAAAATTTCCAACTTGAAGCGAAAATGCTCAGTGTTTGGCCAATACTATCACTCCCCTCAGACTTCCTACTTTCTTTGCATATTATTCGTTATTTAAACCACCCATGTACTTCATTATTATTCTTTATAGTTTGTGCAACTGTGTGTGATTCGTGCATTAATGGTCTGTGATGGTGCGTCCTCCAATACTATTTTGCTCCTGTCACGGCTGTTTGTGCCATATACCAGAGCGCTCTTTTAGTTTCAGTGACCGGACTTCTGACACCGGGTAATAAATCTTCATATGCACCGTAAAAGATTACTGAGGGTTTTGGCGGGGAAAATCAGCTGATGTGTGTGTAAAATCATTAATATATAAATCATTACACACTGTGGTGGGGCGCCGATCGAATATATTTTGTGTTCGTTTATTATTATTATAGGTACATTGCTACCCCTGTCCACAGTTAATATATATTTGATTGCTCCAGCGGTCGCTCATAGTACTGCTCGTTATCCCGTTACATCCCGGGTAAAATCTCTCACTTTTCATAGTTTTGTTCCCTCTATCACAACACGCATACAGGTTCTCTACCTGACCAATGAGGAACTAAAACAGTCTTCTTTTCAAACGAATTCGACATCTTTTAATAACTGAAATTCTTTGTAGCATGCATACTCGTTATTCATGATTAATCCTTATTTATTAATTTTCTCCGTACATATTACTTTTAATTCAAGAGTATTCATGCTCTTGTACAAACCCTCTCCTGTCAGGAGGTACACACTTCATAGTAGGTCCACACTGGAACTTAAAAAGAAAACACAGCCAAAAACCACAGCTGTCACAAAGCGCAAGGTTTTACTTCACCTTGGCCATACACATATCAACACAAACTCTGACGTCATTTTCCGGTGCGCCTCATTTTCAATAAATATCCCAAATAGTGCCGCATTTATCAGCACTAACTCAAACTCAATAAATCTAACATGTGGTGTGCATGGGCAGACACCACATATTACCCCCCCCCCCCCCCTGCGCGCTACTGGAAACTGCAGGTTTCCAGGTCATCATTAACTATACTTAACTATAATGATAAAAAGGAAAATCAAATTCAAGTAATGAGTGAAATGATATCACGATGAGTGAAATGCAGTTAAAATATGTGGCAACAACTTGTGAGCAACATATTAATGCTACGAAAATATCGCTATATAATCTATCCATCAATTGATTATGAACATAAACAATGTTTGTTGTCACTTCTTGTACCCAGGACAGTTACATAGTTCAATGTATTACTCTTGATAGAGTGTCCGCGATTACATTATTATGTCCTTCTATATGGACGATATCAAAGTCATACGCTTGCAACTGAAATGCAAATCTCGTAAGTCTTGCACTTGGTGATTTACAGGTTTGCAGATACGTTAATGATCTCTGATCTGTCATTATAGTAAAATGCGTACCTACCACATACTTTTGAAGTTTATTCAAAGTCCATACTATACCCAACAGTTCTCTGTCGAAAATAGAGTATTTAGATTCGGCTTCCGATAGTTTCCTACTCAAGTAGTAGATCGGATGAAACTTGCCATCAAAACTTTGTCCCAAACACCCGCCTATTGCGTGGAGCGAAGCATCTGTTACAACAATAAATGATCTTTTTAAATCTGGCAGTCTTAATATCGGATACTGTGAAAAATGAGTCTTAATGTTTTGTAATGCCTGGTTACATTGTTCTGTCCACACTACTTTGTTAGGCATACCTCTTTTAGTTAGATCAGATAAGACAGCAGTCAAAGACGAGAACCTTGGAATAAACTTGTGGTAAAAATTCACCAATCCTAATAGACTCCGTACTTGCTTCTTTGTAGTTGGGATTGTAAGATCAAGTATGCGTTTTAAATTAGATTCATCAGGTTGTATTACATGTCTGCCAATTTTGTGTCCTAGAAATGAAATTTCCTTGAATCCAATTTCTATTTTGGATGGACGGGCTGTGAGATTGTGTATTCTTAGTGTCTGGAGTAAAGATTGTATCCCATCTACATGTTCTTCCCATGTGTCATGAAACATGCAAATGTCATCTATATAAGATATTAGGTCATAACGGCTCCCAAATACTCGACGCATCATCCGTACAAAAGTTGCAGGCGCATTTTTGAGCCCAAAACACATGACATTGTATTGGAACAAACCCTTCGATGTTGCAAATGCCGTCAATGGTTTACATTCTTCGGTCAAAGGGATCTGCCAATACCCTTTTGATAAATCGAATTTGCTAAAGAACGTAGCGGAAGCTAAACGAGGTAGCAGGTCTTCCAGCAAAGGCATTGGTTCAGAATCTGATATCGTGACTTTATTTAGTCGACGGAAATCAATGCATATACGAATGGATTTGTCTTTCTTCCGTACTGCTACCATCGGAAAACAAAATGGAGAATCTGATGGAGAGATTATCCCCATTTTCAACATATTGTCGACCTCACTATCAACCTGCTCTCTGATATGCAAAGGAATTGCATACGGTCGTAACTTAATCGGAGTGGGATCCGATAATTTTATTTCGTGAGAAATAATGTTAGTTCGTCCAGGTAGATCAGACAACACATCTTCAAAAGATTTCAATAGATTGAGAATCTGATTCTTCTGATCTGAAGGTAAATCGTTACAAATGGTTACATCCTTCCAAGTTTCAGAGGCTTGGATAGGTACCACAGGAAAATCAAGCGGTACATCCGCGAAACTAGTTGCTTCTTCATCAACTAAAGCAATAGATGCCAGATGCGGAGATTGATTTGTGATAGATTCACAAATATGTTTGAGTGGAAGAGGTCTAGAAATGTAAGGTTGTAACATGTTAGTGTGGAATGTTTTTCTTTTACCCCTAATGTCGATGATGTAATCCACGTCGGTTTTCTTACCCACAACTTTAAAAGGACCTTGCCACGTAACCAACAAATGATCACCTTTAAGTGGCAAGAGAACAAAAACTTCATCGTTAATCGATAATGATGTTAATCTTCTATCACGATTAATACGCGACCGAGTCTTATATTTTGCTAATTCTGATGCTTCAGTCGCAATCTCACATGCGTCCACAATGCATTGACGTAGATCTGTGACATATTGGTGACTAGATTTCGTAACCGTATTATCATCGTTTGTTATCACCAAATCATGTAAGATAGACATTGGTCCTCTTGGATTAGCCCCGAAAACTAATTGAAATGGTGAGAATCCAGTTTGACGATTAGGAACTTCTCTATACGCAAAGAGAACCGCTGGTATCAACCGGTCCCAATCATGGGGAAACATTGTTGTTACTTTGCCCAACATCTGCTTTAAAGTAGAATTCCAGCGTTCTACAACTCCGTTTGATTGCGGATTTAATCTGGCACTCAATGTATGACGGATGTGAAGCACATCACAAATTTCCGAGAACATATCTGAAGTGAATTGCGTGCCATGATCCGACAGAAGCTCTTCAGGAAATCCGATACGTGAAAATATCGATAATAATGCATCAGTCACCGACATTGTTGTTATGGACTTAACAGGTATGGCTTCAGGCCATCTGGTGCATAGATCGATACAAGTTAAGATGAAGCGGAATCCTCTGGATGATAACACCGGAAGAGGCCCGATTATGTCGACAGCCATCTTATAAAAAGGACGCACAGAGATATCTGTGATCTGTAGGGGTGCAAACTGATGCGCACCCTTATGAGCAACTCCCTGACAAACAGTGCATGATTTACAAAACGTTGCGACGTCCTTATGAACCCCTGGCCAAAAAAAATGTGCCATCAATCTATAAGCTGTGCGGGCAATCCCCATATGACCCGCAAAAGGAACATCATGTGCATTAGATAAAACTAGTGATCGAAATGACGTAGGTACTACTATTTGTCTGAGTACCGAAGAATAATTGTCAAAACAACGTATCAAAATATTGTCATGAAATTGATACCAATGTCTGGCATTATTTGTATGTGTAATAGTTTTAGCCGTAGCTAAAGTGAATAAACGTCCCAAAGAAGAGTCATCTTTTTGTTGGTTAATGAATGCATTTTTATCTATGTAATGACTTGTTGTCACGTGTGGGATATTATTGCTATCATTAAGTTCATTTGCTTCTGCAACCAGCTGTGCTCTAGTAGTCACAGCATTGGATAAAGAAAGATATTCTCTTTCCCATGCAGAAATTTCATCAGTAGAACATTCTTTTATACCCTTTATGTTTCCCAAAATCAAGTCACAGCAAGGCTGGTTGAGAACACATACACGAACTTTCCCAGTAAAGAATGGCGTGGTTATTGTTACGTCGGCCATGGGATATATCTCTACCGTGCCTCCGAAAGTTATGCATTTCACTGACGTTCCAGTGAAACAAGATGGAGGGATTAACGACCTTCTTATCCCGACCGTTGTGGAACCCGTGTCCCTTAAAATTTTAATTGGAGTGTTAAACAAAAACCCATTATGTAAAGTGAGAGTACCAACACCGTCATAAGATGACAACACTGGTAAGCCATGTCCACATTTAAGCCGTGGTGTAGCTCCAGGTTGAAATAACATCTTACATTCTGTACAATTATTAGAATTTTCTAAATCAACGTTACACGCATTGGCGTGATTATTGGTTGGATGGATGTCATTACTGACATTTCTATCTACCGTCTGACAAGCATTGGCTTGTGAGCGTGCTCTATTATGACTTCTAACGAAGTGAGATCTTCTGCGATCTGAAAAATTGTCTGAATGAGAATGTCCATTGTTATCCCTGTTATAATGGCCACCCCGCGGTGACAAATTATGATTGTCCGTATATTTGTTGTGTGAATACTGGTTATTTCGATACCATTGGTTATTGTTATAATTGTTGAAATTATGCCTGTCTCTACCTCGTGAAGGTGAGCGATTATGGTAAAAATTATATTTACCCCTATAGGATGTGTGATTATTTTCTCTATAATTATATCGTCTATCCAAGCTACGAGTGCGCGATCTCCCGTGCGTCGCAGCACACGCAGTAGATGAGTCCAAGACTTTTGCTCTGCTCAATGACAAGTTTGGATGAGCAACGGAAAATTGTTGACCTAATTTTTCCATTTCATCGATACTAGTCGGATTACGTTCTTGTAAGAATGATACAATATCCTGGTTTACCGACGAAACAATTTTATCTCTTAATAAGAGATCACATAATCCTTCAAACGTTTTAGGGATAGAAGCCTGTTCAACCCATCTTTGGAGACATAGTTTTATGGAGGAAACAAAATCCTCAAAATTTTTACCCTCTACCGGTAACATGGATCGAAACTTTTGTCTATAGCCTTCCTGATCCAGACCATATCTGCGTATAAATGCTGCCTTTACGACCTGAAAATCATGTCTTTTATCTTGGTCTATACCCAGATAGACCCCAACTGCATCACCTGTGAGGAGACCCGAAAAAACACCAGACCACGAATCTTTATCAATATTTAAGCAAGAGACTCTTTCCTGAAATCTTAATAAATAAAAACTTATATCGTCGTGAGGAGGAGAAAAAGGTGGTAGTCTTAAATTAAAGTTAGGGGTTGTGATTGCCTTCTTCGATGAACCATTACTATCTGAATCATGGGAACCATGATGTTGTTGAAAACGAAGTTTTTCAACCTCAAAAGCTTTCTCCCTTTCAAATTTTGCCTCCTCGGCAGCAATTTCCGCTAAACGAATTGCCTTTTCATGTTCCATTTTCTCTCGTTCCGCAGCGATTTCTGCTATACGAATTCTCTCTTCCTTATTTGCTTTTTCTTGTGCCATAGAAAATTCCCTTTCTTCTCTTTCTCTTTTCTCATTTCTTTCTATTTCTTCTCTTTCTCTTTTCTCATTTCTTTCTCTTTCTTCTTTTGCCTCTGCCTTTTCATATGCAGTCAAAGCAAATTTTTTTAAAATATCACCTTCCATACCCAGCGCCTTGCCTTGTTTAATAAAATAGTCAAGAGTCGCCATAGTATACCACAAATTATAACTTTTCTAAACAATAAATCAATATCTATGTTCTCCTCTGCCTTACTTAGACCATCACACTATGGAATAGTGTGTCTGATTGGTATAGTCACAATGTGAATATATATATAACTATATCACCTGCACAAATCCTTTATACGCTTATTAATATAATAATTAGCGTTTATGATCCTGCTTCTTGTTATCGACAAGAATCGCAGGATATATCACCAACAATATTATAGAATTATAGTTAATCAATAAATAGTTTATCATATACATGCTGCAAAGAAAAATTATCACATGACATGACTAACGAAAGACATGGATGGAAACCAAATAAAGAAACGACAAAATTGTAAGTAGTCGAAAATTCTAAGACAAAAGAAAATTAAAATTTCCACCAGTAATTAACGAGACAAAACGACAAATCACTTTTATCATTAATGTAAATTTTACAAAAGATAGCCAGGAAAGACCTACGCCAGACTAAATTCCCGAACAAAATTGAAATTTAAAAAAATACGACGAATCACAGCACAGCTAACACGCATGAAAGCCTTAATTTCAAACAGAGCGGAAATCACGACAGCACTAAATGCTGAATCCCTGAAAGAAATTAATGCAATCAACCTATAGAAATACGACACTGAAACGTAAAATGCCTCCTAAACAGTCGCCCGCAAGAGACAAAGAAAAGAAACATATAACACAAAAGAAGCGAGATTTGCCCAACAATGATAGGACCAACAACCATGTGTCACGTAGGGTTTATATTCATTTAATTTCCTACACCTTCTTCCTATTCGTTCACCCACATTCTCTCTTTTATTATCTCTGTATTTCATTTTTCCCGTATATTTTTCATCCATTCGTTTTGCGAATATTATTTTCATATAATTCGCAAACTTTACCTGTTTTCCTTTCTCTAAAACTGAGAATCGCGCTAGGACGATATTACGTAGATGTCAGGGCTGCAGGGCGTCAGAAGGCGTGATAAGTCGGTTCGCTGAACATAGGACGTAGAAAATCGTCTACATTCTCACCGAGCGCGCGAGCTTCTTCTCGGCATAAGTCCCGGTGAGGTGTGATACTTTACATCTGCACCGGTCAGTATCCAGACATCTGTCTGGAAAATCCCAAACTGACACGGCGCTCACTTGGGCCATGGTCAGCTGTAGTGTGAAAACTGCCCGACAATGGAGTCAGGCTGTCTGGGATTTGAAACTGACACGCGTACATCGTGGTCAGTAGGTGACAGTTACGACACGCGTTAAGCGGACGTAAATGTTGGGAGTAGGGGAGATAATTTCGCTTGGCGAAGTAAGTTTGGGCCCTTTGTCTGATTTTAAGATATTGGCCAAGTTTGAAACTTTAATTTCATTCTCGCTCATAGACTCCACAGTAGATAGGTCGCTCGAAAACAGAATAGCTGTTAGCGAAGATCTCAGTTTGTTTCGGCAATTTGTCGAACTTCTAGACTTCCAGAAATATTTTCAGCATTTTTATTCTTAAGTTGTGCGACTACCTGTAATTCTGTGGTTGAGGTAATTAATATGATAGATATATAGATTTTGTGAGTGTTAAAGTGTTAAATCGCTTAATTCATTTTAATCTATTTCTTTAGCGCAGAAGAGAAATAAAGTGGTAGGCTATTATATTTTCTAGGGAAGCATTCAGTGGAAAGCAGAATAAAATTAAAATTTCTAGCTTATAACGGCAATTGTAGCTATTTATAAATTTAATTTAACTGCTAATACTCAGTCGAGTGTATTTTTCTAAACTAACGTATAAACTCTAGAATCCAGCCTCATGAATGGTGACGGAATACGCACGTGTTCTTAATTTATGAGGATTGCTGATTTTTAAATATAACTTACGTCACGGGAAGTTTAAATGATAAGCAAAGCTCTCTGCTTGCAAGTTTAAATGTAAGTTTTAACCAGTACAGATTCTGTTTATTATATTATATGTGTTATTTTTCCTCCACACAGTGAAAGTTTTGGGGTGACCCTAACTTTACCAGCACCTAGTAGTAGTTTCCATACTTGTGAAGAAATAGACAGTCCTTATTTTGAACCACGTGGGTTTTCTCAAGTAACACTGATCTGACGGTGCAAGTTAGACAGAAATACTAATATCCCTATAACGGGTTTTCAAAGACTGTAATGATAAATACTGGACCTTGGAGCCAGCACTTAATTTCTTCTAGAAACTCTATATAATTTGCTGCCTGGTGGCGTGAATATTAACAATCATTTCCCGACTAGATTATATCTTGTGGACAAATCTGTGGTGTGACTAAAGTGAATCCTATACTGAGGGAAGGCACCGACCTGACATTCATCATTTTTTAGAAACCTACGCTATTGACACTGTGCTCTGCTAACTCCCGCGCCTGGAATAATTGTTAGGTGACTTAATCAGACATTTGAACAAATTTGCACACCCAAGTAGTCGTTCCCGGAGACTCCAAGTTAAATACGTCTTTTGGAACTGGGGACTTCTTGGCAGAAGACTGCATTTTTTGAGTCTGTGTGAAAATCTAAAATCAATGTGTTCCAAGAGGCAGCAAGCAAAGTCGTGAGTACAAGTATGAGAAGCCATGGCGGAATGAATGAGTGTACGCTGGTTTGAGTGATATTTTTCACTATTTTATCTTTGACACCCTGTTGCTGTCCTAATTTTTTTTTCAATCTGCATAATTTGTTGCTAAGGCTAGAGTTCTTGTGTTTTTGTCTTAGGTTAAATCAGATTTTTTTCAAACTCTGTGCATATAATTACGAGATAAAACAAAGAAAAACTCTTAGACTCAAACCCTATGTATCTGTGACTCGGGCGCCATCATCTGTTCTCTTAACGGGGCCGGGCTAAACCTAGAGTTAACACTATAACGGGGCTATCATCCTTGCAACATTTCCTTGAATTTTTATGACTATGTGTATATGTATTTTCCTTGATGTACTTTCTTTGATGTTGTGAGCCGATTTTTCCTGATATTAAAATCGCTCTTGAACTTAATAATCGTGTTTGGTCAGCTCGTTCTAGATAATATATATATCATTGTTATAGTTTTCCCACGTCTGTGTGTTTACCTGTCGTCACGTGTATGTGCGTGCCTGTGAGTGATAGAAATATACGTAATATGTATATTGGTGTAGTCTGTCTGACGCTGTAACAACTGTTGTAGAAGATAGGTGAGAGAGAGAAGAATTCTTTTCGCTTTCAGAGACAGCCACTATATCAAAATCTATCATCTCACGTGTGTGGAAATTCTATTACCTTTCACTAACTCTCACTGAGTCTATCACCTATTCAAACCTATTCAGAAGGGACCAAACCTAGTCTTAATTCTCCTATCGGAAATCTACGACAAATGAGGGCTCGTTTCCGGTCTTTGAACTTAGAATAGGAAGACGAGTACGACAAATGTGGACTCGTCTATCTGGATTTTGAACTTAAGATTCTGTATTCTGATATAGAGTAAGAGTGTGATGTCTTGTGACTGTGTAAAAAAAAAATATTACCCCCTAGACTAGCGATCTGTTTACGGGCGTGCTGACCACACAAACTAATAAGTTTTTTTTTCCACAGCATCTTTGAATAATATACATTTTGGTTACAGGTTGATTTTGTCGGGATATATGTTAACTGCTGATTGTAATACTAAATGCTGGTAAAGTGGTGAGTGTATAACATTCACTGGGTACTGAGGCAGAACGGCGTTTGAACTAAGTTAAGGAGTGTGTTTCGGACTTTTTGTCCAGATTAATTCCCTCCCTTACCCGATCTGACTTCAGGGGCGAACTTATAGTGGATTTTTAAAAATTAAGGGATTATTTTTCTCTTTAATTTTTGCAATATTCTTTTGCTTTTCCACTGTAGCAACTTATTTTTCAGTTGTAATCTTAACTACCATTTATTTGGCGTAGTCGTGTTTTGCATTGAGTGCTTTATTGCCGATAATAGCAGCGATAGTTAGATTTTATTTTGGAGGAGGTATCCCAGGGTTAAGGATATCATCTTTTGAATTTTTGGTTTTTTTTCTCGTAAGTGGTAGGAACCAGGTTATTCTTTTTCCTATTTTCTATCTCCACGTGTCTCAGTCACTGACATAATATGGCCGAGAGGGCAAAGCTTAGACAACTCCTCAGGGACGAAGCGAGAGAGGAGGGACTGGAAGGAGAGGAAGCGAAAGCTTTTGTCAGAGACGAACTTGAGAGATATGATGCGGAGAGGAAAGCAGCTGAAGCTAAAGAGGAAAAAGAAGAAACTAGGAGGAAAGAAGAAGCAGCCGAAGCTTTACAGCAGAAGAAAATGGACGAGGAAATGGAAATTCGCAGGATGCAGCATGAGGAAAGAGAGAAGGAGAAGGAGAGACAGCACGAGAAGGAGAGGGAACAGAGACAGCACGAGTTGGCGCTTAAAACTCTAGAGTTCCAAAGTCGTGGTGCTGCCTCTACCTCCAGCAATGGAGAGTCTTCTCCTCATTCTTCCTTAACTGACCCTGCTAACACTCAATCTCTTCAACTAAATGCTATGTCTTTCACTCTTGAATCTTTTCCTTGTCCAAATGAGAAGATTGACACATGGTTAGAAAAATTTGAGAAAATTGCAACTCTGTACGGGTTAGAGAGGTCGCGTTGGAATATGAAACTTTCCCAGGCCCTAAAAGGTTCTGCTTATGATGTTTATTCTAAGCTGGAAAGTAGCCAACAAGACGACTACGATGTGTTGAAGAAAGCGTTACTGGAGCGCTTTGAAATGAACGCTCGCAAGTTTTTGCAACTGTTTCGCAACAGCCGGAAAGAGAATTCTGAAACTTTTCACCAGTTCTCATCTCGTCTTAAGGGATATCTAACAAAGTGCCTTGAGCTTTCGCAGCTCCCCTCTACCTATGAAGGTCTTGAGGAACTTGTTCTAACTGAACAAATAAAGAACACTTTGTCTGCTGATACCCGGAGATTTCTCGCTGAGCAGGGGGCAGAAAAACTTGAAGACATTTTGGAAAAGTCTGAGCGTTATCACAATGCGCTGGCTGAACTACCGGCCACAAAGCGGAAACCGACAGAGGAGCATTTTCGAAAACATAACCTAGAGCAATCTTCTCAGGCTTCTAACCAAAATAACCACAGAGAAACTGGACCTCAAAACCCCCCTCCTGAAAAATCCAAGTTCTACAAGAACAAGTACCCCAACCACCCCAAACAGTCTGATCAACCCGACCGCCCTACATGGCAGCGTAGCCAGAAAGGACAAGGTGGCAAAGGGAGAACCCCTGAGCACGGGACATATGATCAGACCGAGCACACCGAGCCGAAACGCATCGGATGCTTATTGACAGTCTCGCAAGGCGGAATTATTGACAGTGATTCCCAACCTGTTGGGGATAGACCCTCAACGCGAGGTACTGTTACTTTGAACGGTTCTCAAACTTCTTGCTTATTTGACACGGGGCTTTCTTACGATTGCATTGTTGCCAGAAACCTGGTTAAACCCGGTCAAGAGACAGGAGAGACCGTCAAACTTTGTGGAGTTCGTAAGAGGGAGGCACCTACAGCGCTTCCCATCGCATTGGTGGAGATACACTCTGACTTTGTCAGAGGTGTGATCAAAGCGGCTGTTATGGATGATCCCATCTACCCAGTCATACTTGGCGGGAGATACGTGTGTATTGGGAAACCGGAAGAGCCGATTGTGGCAGCAGTAACTACAAGAGGGCAAACCAAGAAGGAACGGGAGCCTGCGCCTAATTTGTTACCTATGGAACTTAAAGAAGCGCAATACAAGGACCCTACTTTGGCACCCTGCTTTAGGAAACTGCCCATGGCTAAGGAACCCAAACAGCACGGGGACATTTTTTCTGAGGATGGCGTACTTTATCGGAGAACGGGCAAGCCTGACCAAGGTTACAACCAGCTCCTAGTACCGAAACAGTACAGAAGCCAAATCCTAGAAATGGGGCACTCTCTTCCCTTTAGCGGACATATGGGACAGAACGCCACAAACCAACGTATAACCACTCATTATTGGTGGCCAGGAGTAAATACTGATATTATCAGATATGTCAAATCCTGTGCCCAGTGCCAACGTGTGCCACCCAAGCAACGGGCACCCCCAGTCCACATGGGTGAAATGCCAATAATGGGAACACCATTCGAACGGGTTGTGATCGACATTTTAGGGCCTTTCGAAAGGACTAAAAGAAGGAACAGGTTCATCCTGACCTTAGTCGATACATGCACTTTATGGGCAGAAGCTATCCCGCTAACATGCGCAGATGCCAAGCATGTCGCAGAAGCCCTCGTGCAGATTTTCACTCGGTTGGGATTCCCTCAGCAAGTGTTGACGGATAATGGATCTCCATACCGAAACCTGTTGATGGATGAGATCGTTAAGATCTTGAGGACCCAGCACATCCACACTAAGCCATATACTCCGGCCGGAAATGGGCTCGTGGAACGTGCTAATGGAAACCTCACCATGATGCTAAGTAAGCTGGCACAAGTGAAACCTGAAGATTGGGATCTCTGTATTCCTGCAGCATTATTTGGCTACAGAGAATCTCCTCATACTTCCACAGGATTTCCGCCAGCTACACTCTTATTCGGCAGACCCATTAAGGGCCCGCTTGAAGCCTTACTTCAGTCTCTGACAGACGAGAAGGCGGATGAGACAGTTGTCTCAGCAAGTAAATATGTATAGGGGGTAAAGGAAAGGTTGAAACTTGGGTGGGACCTAGCAACGACTAACTTTAAGCGAGCACGCACAAAGCACGCTAACCGATACAGGAAAGTCGCGGAAGAGAGAGAACTGGAAGCAGGAGAGAAAGTTTTGGTGTTACTCCCTACCGAGAACAACCAACTGAAGATCGGATGGCAAGGGCCGTTTACCGTCCTGAAAAAGATTTCTAAGGCTAACTACCAGATCTCTATTGAAGGAAAGGAGAAGGTTTTCCATTTAAATCTCTTAAAGAGATACTTGGAAAAACCAGTGCCAACCTCCGACCATCTCCTGACGATCGCCAAAACTGACGAAGATGACGATAGTGGCAGGGATATTCCACCGCTATCACAGGAAATCTTTCAAAAATGTCAGAAGCGGCGACGCTCTTTCAAGCGCGCATATGAGACATTCCAGGGGAAGGAAACTTTGAGGAGTGGACTTGAGTAGGAATTGGACAGAGATGGAGGGGGAAGATGAGACGGAAGAGGACAGACACCCCGAAGCTACGGTTATAGGAAATTAAACTCCATAACGTAGACATGGAGTGCTTCCATATCTTAAAGGGGGGAGGCTCTGTCACGTAGGGTTTATATTCATTTAATTTCCTACATCTTCTTCCTATTCGTTCACCCAAATTCTCTCTTTTATTATCTCTGTATTTCATTTTTCCTGTATATTTTTCATCCATTCGTTTTGCGAATATTATTTTCATATAATTCGCAAACTTTACCTGTTTTCCTTTCTCTAAAACTGAGAATCGCGCTAGGACGATATTACGTAGATGTCAGGGCTGCAGGGCGTCAGAAGGCGTGATAAGTCGGTTCGCTGAACATAGGACGTAGCAAATCGTCTACATTCTCACCGAGCGCGCGAGCTTCTTCTCGGCATAGTCCCGGTGAGGTGTGATACTTTACATCTGCACCGGTCAGTATCCAGACATTTGTCTGGAAAATCCCAAACTGACACGGCGCTCACTTGGGCCATGGTCAGCTGTAGTGTGAAAACTGCCCTGCAATGGAGTCAGGCTGTCTGGGATTTGAAACTGACACGCGTACATCGTGGTCAGTAGGTGACAGTTACGACACGCGTTAAGCGGACGTAAATGTTGGGAGTAGGGGAGATAATTTCGCTTGGCGAAATAAGTTTGGGCCCTTTGTCTGATTTTAAGATATTGGCCAAGTTTGAAACTTTAATTTCATTCTCGCTCATAGACTCCACAGTAGATAGGTCGCTCGAAAACAGAATAGCTGTTAGCGAAGATCTCAGTTTGTTTCGGCAATTTGTCGAACTTCTAGACTTCCAGAAATATTTTCAGCATTTTTATTCTTAAGTTGTGCGACTACCTGTAATTCTGTGGTTGAGGTAATTAATATGATAGATATATAGATTTTGTGAGTGTTAAAGTGTTAAATCGCTTAATTCATTTTAATCTATTTCTTTAGCGCAGAAGAGAAATAAAGTGGTAGGCTATTATATTTTCTAGGGAAGCATTCAGTGGAAAGCAGAATAAAATTAAAATTTCTAGCTTATAACGGCAATTGTAGCTATTTATAAATTTAATTTAACTGCTAATACTCAGTCGAGTGTATTTTTCTAAACTAACGTATAAACTCTAGAATCCAGCCTCATGAATGGTGACGGAATACGCACGTGTTCTTAATTTATGAGGATTGCTGATTTTTAAATATAACTTACGTCACGGGAAGTTTAAATGATAAGCAAAGCTCTCTGCTTGCAAGTTTAAATGTAAGTTTTAACCAGTACAGATTCTGTTTATTATATTATATGTGTTATTTTTCCTCCACACAGTGAAAGTTTTGGGGTGACCCTAACTTTACCAGCACCTAGTAGTAGTTTCCATACTTGTGAAGAAATAGACAGTCCTTATTTTGAACCACGTGGGTTTTCTCAAGTAACACTGATCTGACGGTGCAAGTTAGACAGAAATACTAATATCCCTATAACGGGTTTTCAAAGACTGTAATGATAAATACTGGACCTTGGAGCCAGCACTTAATTTCTTCTAGAAACTCTATATAATTTGCTGCCTGGTGGCTTGAATATTAACAATCATTTCCCGACTAGATTATATCTTGTGGACAAATCTGTGGTGTGACTAAAGTGAATCCTATACTGAGGGAAGGCACCGACCTGACATTCATCATTTTTTAGAAACCTACGCTATTGACACTGTGCTCTGCTAACTCCCGCGCCTGGAATAATTGTTAGGTGACTTAATCAGACATTTGAACAAATTTGCATACCCAAGTAGTCGTTCCCGGAGACTCCAAGTTAAATACGTCTTTTGGAACTGGGGACTTCTTGGCAGAAGACTGCATTTTTTGAGTCTGTGTGAAAATCTAAAATCAATGTGTTCCAAGAGGCAGCAAGCAAAGTCGTGAGTACAAGTATGAGAAGCCATGGCGGAATGAATGAGTGTACGCTGGTTTGAGTGATATTTTTCACTATTTTATCTTTGACACCCTGTTGCTGTCCTAATTTTTTTTCCAATCTGCATAATTTGTTGCTAAGGCTAGAGTTCTTGTGTTTTTGTCTTAGGTTAAATCAGATTTTTTTCAAACTCTGTGCATATAATTACGAGATAAAACAAAGAAAAACTCTTAGACTCAAACCCTATGTATCTGTGACTCGGGCGCCATCATCTGTTCTCTTAACGGGGCCGGGCTAAACCTAGAGTTAACACTATAACGGGGCTATCATCCTTGCAACATTTCCTTGAATTTTTATGACTATGTGTATATGTATTTTCCTTGATGTACTTTCTTTGATGTTGTGAGCCGATTTTTCCTGATATTAAAATCGCTCTTGAACTAAATAATCGTGTTTGGTCAGCTCGTTCTAGATAATATATATATCATTGTTATAGTTTTCCCACGTCTGTGTGTTTACCTGTCGTCACGTGTATGTGCGTGCCTGTGAGTGATAGAAATATACGTAATATGTATATTGGTGTAGTCTGTCTGACGCTGTAACAACTGTTGTAGAAGATAGGTGAGAGAGAGAAGAATTCTTTTCGCTTTCAGAGACAGCCACTATATCAAAACCTATCATCTCACGTGTGTGGAAATTCTATTACCTTTCACTAACTCTCACTGAGTCTATCACCTATTCAAACCTATTCAGAAGGGACCAAACCTAGTCTTAATTCTCCTATCGGAAATCTACGACACCATGACGTTACATAACATTACTTATCTGAATCGACCATGAGCGTCCATTCTTCGCTGTAACTCCAATGGGTCGTTCCACGCAATATTAAATTGAAATGTGGATAATGTAGTAATCTTATAATGTAGTAATCAGCAACCATGATGACGAAATATGAAGACGTTCTCGTAAATCGTTCACTGAGTATTCAGTTCAATGGGAATGTCCGACCTTTACTCGTGTGAGACACATTGTAGAGATAGTGTCAATATATAATGATAGAGACGAAATGTTATTTTCCAACGAGTGACCGACTAAACTGATGAGGTGACCTTGTCAATGTCCTAACGGTTTGATCTATTACTTCCGTGTCCACTTGTCCAGCGAAACGCCCTCCTCGTAAAATCGCAGATTCATATTTCTCCCGTGAAGATATTCGTCAGATTGGTATAGCATTCCTCTCATGGTAAATCAGCGTGAACGATTTCATCATGGATATAATGTTTTTTTTCTGATCCTCAAGTAAGGTACCAGGTCTGGGCATGACCTAGTATACGAATATTGTAAATTTCATGTCTGCACAAAGTTGCATTCCAACAGCTGTCTCTGCATAAAATGTTCATTGTTGAACAGCGATAGATTGATCAAAATTCCCGATATTGTCCCAACATAGAACTCTGTCTGCCAATAGCCTGAGCAACCTTCAAATGTCCTTCAAATCCAACGGACGACAGCCCCCATATCTGTGGTGGGGCGCCGATCGAATATATTTTGTGTTCGTTTATTATTATTATAGGTACATTGCTACCCCTGTCCACAGTTAATATATATTTGATTGCTCCAGCGGTCGCTCATAGTACTGCTCGTTATCCCGTTACATCCCGGGTAAAATCTCTCACTTTTCATAGTTTTGTTCCCTCTATCACAACACGCATACAGGTTCTCTACCTGACCAATGAGGAACTAAAACAGTCTTCTTTTCAAACGAATTCGACATCTTTTAATAACTGAAATTCTTTGTAGCATGCATACTCGTTATTCATGATTAATCCTTATTTATTAATTTTCTGTCCTGGAGCAGGTCGACCACTTTAAATATCTCGGAGCTATTATAGACCGAAAGGGGGGCATCAAAGAAGAGTTGGCCACTCGAAAAGCAGCGGCTGGGAGACTTTATCAGGCCATAAATCGAGGATTCCTCAGCAAGAAAGAGGTTGGTAAGAAAACGAAGATGGCTGTATACCGCTCCACCTATGTCCCAGTCTTGACATATGGATGCGAGTCATGGGCAATGACTACAACCCACAAAAGCCAGATCCAAACCTCAGAAATGAGGTATCTGAGGAAGGTGGTTGAAGTAACAAGAAGAGACATGGTCCGCAACCAGACGATACGTCAAGGCCTAAAATCCCACCCGCTGCAGACCCAAATAGAACAGTCCCAACTAAGATGGTTTGGCCATGTCTGCAGAATGGGAGAAGATCGGCTACCACGACAAGCATGGGAAACAAAGAGCCAGGGATCCAGACCTCCAGGACGACCCAGAGTCCGCTGGGAGGACAACATTAGACAATCTTTGAAGGACCGAGGACTAGAATGGAACCAGGCCAGGAAGAAGACAGCTGATAGAATAGTCTGGCGCTCTCTCTTCCAAACCTCTACACCTCACGGTAGAAGAGGAACGACTAAGTAAGTAAGTATTAATTTTCTCCGTACATATTACTTTTAATTCAAGAGTATTCATGCTCTTGTACAAACCCTCTCCTGTCAGGAGGTACACACTTCATAGTAGGTCCACACTGGAACTTAAAAAGAAAACACAGCCAAAAACCACAGCTGTCACAAAGCGCAAGGTTTTACTTCACCTTGGCCATACACATATCAACACAAACTCTGACGTCATTTTCCGGTGCGCCTCATTTTCAATAAATATCCCAAATAGTGCCGCATTTATCAGCACTAACTCAAACTCAATAAATCTAACATGTGGTGTGCATGGGCAGACACCACACACACTCGTTCTGGATAAACATAGCGCTAAAATTATTTTATGTACTATAACTTTGTTCTGTGTTCTATTTTTGATTGCATTTTTATTTGTTTGAAATTATATTTGACGGAGTTACAGACTTTTGAAAACAGCGCCATCATTTGAGGAAATTCATAACAGAAGTAATCTTTTTATTAATGTAATATCTAAAAATCGGCCCATTCATATGAGTTTATAATTATATAGACTTCTCGAAGGGAAGCTAAAGATTATTTCCACATACTTTTTTTTTTGGTTTCATATCTTGAGAATGTGTGGTAGTCAGTTTTGTGAGTTTGGCATTACAAGAACAAGCATATTGTCACCAGATTTTATAACATTTAAATCACTGTAAACGCATTCCTGATACTCGCAAATCTTAAATAAGGTTGTAAAAAAATAACTTTTTGTAAAGCACCATCTGTTTTTGAATTTTCATTCATTTATAATGATATTTAGCTACGTATATAAGCGTCAGAAAACATGTAAAGCTATAGATAGATTACTTCCACATACTTTGATCTATCTTTCAAGTCTTGTTAATTTTGTATTTATAATATGAATGTCTTTTTTTTTATTGTGTGTGAGATAAGACTGTTCCATTAGTGTTCTTTGGTAGACAATCCTGTGCACACGACGGCTGCCAAAGAATTCAAAGTAACTGTTTGTATATCTACTTTCATTCACAGATGAAAGATAAAGCATTCAACAGCGTGGTGTTAGACGTGATACTCCCAAATATTCCATTATCTTTATACATACACAAGTAAACTGTACTACATAACAACGAAATGGAACATACTTTGTTGCATCATATGAATTGTGCCAGTGCACTGTAAAGAGCATGTGGCAAGAGAGCATTAACTTCCGAAACAAAAAGTTCAAAATGGAATGCACTGAACTGTTCGAATTACTTTAGTGATCTGTTCTTTGTGTTTGGAATTAACGTATCAGATGATAAACCGACAGAGCATTCGACTATATTTTATAGGAAGTGTTACTTACCAATACAAAACGCAAAAAGGAGGCATAATGAGAAGTGTCTTGAAACAGCCAAGTTACTATCGGAAAACAGTCAGCACATCTGGAAAGACTATGACCATAATTTAACTATAAGTGAATGTCAACTGAGCTAGCAGCAGAACTATTAGAACCACTATTTGCACAAGTGTGGAAAACTGGGACAACACCATCAGAGTGGAACAAAGGAATAATTGTCAAATTGCCCAAGAAGGGAGATCTTTCAGACTGCAATAATTGGAGAGGAATCACTCTTCTCTCAGTTCCCAGCAAAATACTAGGCAGGATAATTATACAGAGAATTTCAAAGGCAGTAGACTACAAACTGAGGAAAGAACAAGCAGGATTTAGAAAGAACAGAAGATGTGTAGACCATATATTCACTCTCAGAAACATTATAGAGCAGTGCTTAGAATGGCAAAGACAGCTTTACATAAATTTTGTTGATTTTGAAAAGGCTTTTGACAGCATACATAGGGACAGTTTATGGAAAATACTGAGGGCTTATGGAATTCCAAGCTGCATAGTGTCAATCATAAAAAGCCTCTATGCCAACTTTACGTGTAGTGTTGGGCAGAGCAACCTAACCTTCGAGGTGAAGACAGGAGTACGACAGGGATGCCCCTTATCAACCACTCTATTTTTAACAGTCATAGACTGGGTGATGTGCCAGACAACAGAGGGCAGTCCAAGAGGAATAAGATGGACTACATTTTCAACATTGGAAGATCTGGAATATGCAGATGACATTGCACTGCTGGCACATTCACATCAACACATCCAGGAAAAAACGGATAGACTTAATAAATTTAGCCAGCAGGTGGGCTTGAACATCAATTTATAGAAGTCTGAGGTCATGACGCTCAATGTGAGCAACCCTGAGCCCATATCAGTAAGGAATCAGCAACTGGTACAGACAGATACCTTCACATACCTAGGAAGCATAGTAACACCAGACGGTGGGGCAGGCAAAGACATCAACATCAGAATGAATAAGGCAAGAACAGCCTTCTTTAGCCTAAATAACATCTGGAAGTCCTCCCAATACAGCACAAGCACAAAATTAAGATTATACCAGAGTTGCGTGCTTTCTGTGCTTCTCTATGGTGCGGAATGCTGGAGAGTCACAGAGAAGGAAATGTCAAAATTGTCCTCTTTTCACACAACATGCCTAAGAAAAATTCACCGAATCTTTTGGCCGAATACCATCACCAACCAAGATCTGCTTACTCGTAGCAAGCAAGAGGACATGCATACCATCATAGGTGGCAGACGCTGGAGCTGGCTTGGTCATGTCCTCAGAAGAGACCCCGATGCCATCACAAGAACAGCTATGCTTTGGACCCCTGAAGGAAAGCGAAAGAGAGGCCGACCAAAAACAACTTGGCGGAGGACTGTGGAGGCTGAGATGCAAAGAATGAACCAGAGTTGGGGCACTGTACGAAGGATGGCCACCGACCGTGCAAAGTGGAATCAATTTGTTGTTGCCCTACAAGACGCCACTAGGCATGATGGCCACTGACTGCTTTGACGGTCGGTGGTTAAGGATCGAAGAAGAAGAAGAATGTCAACTGTGCAATTATTTTGCAAAGATATCTTTTGGTGTTTTAAAATCAAAAAGCTGCTCTATCCCCTGTGATGTTCTTTCTGACCCCTCCATGTCTAGTCAGTCAGTTAGTTGTAGTCAGTCAGTTAGTTGTAGTCAGTCAATTAGTTGTAGTCAGTCAGTTAGTTGTAGTCAGTCAGTTAGCTGTAGTCAGTCAGTTAGCTGTATTCAGGATAGCTCTGTACAGTAGGAGGTTGATGTGCCTGCCCACACTAGTGATGATATTGTTCAGCTGGAGGTTGATGTGTCAGCTCACATTAAAGGCGATACCATTATTCATTTGGAGGTGGATAACACTACTCACCCTAGCATGCCAGTTTTTGTTGCCACATCTACACCTACCAAGTCAGTTATACATATGACACGTACATCCACCTTGCCTGTCTTCAAAAGCGACATCACAGTACAACAGTTACTTGCTAAGCCACCTTCACAACCACTAACACAAGAGGAAGAACCCCTATTCACATCCACTGTTAGAAAAAAACTAGAAACAGCAAAAAATAATATCATAAAATGCAAATCCAGAGGAGCCTATTGTACTACAAAAACTAATTAAACATAGAAGAGAAACATCAGTCAACAGAACGCCAAAAAAACGTAAGCGATCTCAATTTCTTCACATTGTTAGGAAACATATTGTTGGAACATCAACTGACTCAGTAGACCTGCAGCAGGCACATGAGAGGAGAATTTGTACATTCCACTATTTCCAAAATTGAAAGACGCGCCAGCGGTATTAAAATATAACTTCACAATTAAAATTTATAATGGAAGCTCATTTGTTACAAATTTCTCCATCTGTGAATGTACAGATTCCTCCTATTAAAAATAGGAAGTGTGAATGATAATTGAGCGAAATTTTAGGGCTAGAGCAAATTATGGCAGTTGTTGCGTGAGAGTGACAGAATTAACAGAGTGTGGAAATCATTTAATAGGTGTATTTATTAAATACACCTATTTATCTATTAAATTGAACATTTCGTTTTACTCATGACCATACTCATTTTTACATGACCATCGTGATGTATGATTGAGATAATTGTTAGGTCTCATGTTTTGGGGACAATTGGGTGTGTTATTTTAAGGTAATAAATGTGGACTTGCAATTTAATGTTTCAATAATTAATGTTTGACGCATGAAACCAAAACAAAACTATGATATCCATTTTTTGCAGGTTTTCTACTTTTGATTTCTGTAATTTGTTATGCACGTTGATTGTGATCGTTTTAGTGTAAATTGCATTAGAAACAAACCATAATAAAATATTAAAAAAACGTAAATTTTACACTATTTCAGACTATTATATCTTCTGTTCTAATTGTGATAAAATGTTTGTTCTTGTTCTAAAATTTACTCTAACATTTCTAGTCTAGCTTTACGCAAAATTAAATCCGGTATTTATAATAATAAAGTAGCCTAAAAGCATCAATTAAGCCCTATCAAAAGTAAACACCGCCACATTTTTTTCCCGTTAGGAAGTTGACCACGTGACCTCTGTCACGATAGCTATAAATAGCGCGGACAGGGAAAACTAAAAGATGGAACGAGAAGAGGCAATAACGGTCAGCTGTTAAGGGCCCGCCCTCCACCCATCACCTCATCAAAACAACAACAACTAAAAGATCAATGTACTTGCATACTCTAGACCTAAAGGTCTTTTATATTTGGACATGCGCCCTAATATAACCGACTAGGTTGAACGGGACGCGCCTCGCCAAAAGTTTTACACAAAAAAAAACTAAAAGATCGCTCGTAAACAGCCGTGCTGCAGGCTACAAATTACATTCTTAAGCAGGTTAGACCCCCTAATCAATTTAATTATCCTAAGCAGTTTAGGTATTCTCTTAACTCAATGACATAAGTATTTTTCAAGGAAATATTTACATACTACCACAGATAATACATTTTTGGTTCTACGGGTTGGAGCTTCACTGAGGTCTTGCTTTTGCAAACGAGAAAAGTTGTAGGCTACTGAATAGGGCCTATGTTAATTACGTACTGCTTTTAAGCGGTCTGTGAGCTGCGTTTTGCTACCACTTTTAGAAAGGCCTCTTTTCTCAAGCTCACGTTTTAAATCGTTGACACGAAGTTCTGTTATAGGCGTACCATCCAAAGTAATTGTACCGTTGTTGTCCTCTTCGGATGCCATTTTTTAGGAAACAAAAAGCGAAAATCGGTTATTTCCGGATCTTCTGTAAATATTGTATGCTTCTTAATTATTCCGATATTACCGGTAAAAACTACCAAATAAACATTTGCTGCTGTTAATATACAATACACATACGTACTTATTATATGC
Organism: Oreohelix idahoensis; assembly: GCA_024509875.1. NCBI lineage: Eukaryota > Metazoa > Mollusca > Gastropoda > Stylommatophora > Oreohelicidae > Oreohelix > Oreohelix idahoensis. The sequence continues at coordinate 50,829 of JAMPIV010013894.1, forward strand.
AATTCGTGAACCTTATTTCGCTATATATCGGACTATGTTGTTCCAGAGGTTTTTCCTTTTTTAAGGTAAAATAGGCCTACTATGCAGTGTAGCCTATATGTTCGCTTTGGCAAAGTGACGTCTTAAACTGTTTTCTGAAAACCAACTTGCTGTTTGTTAACTTAACTTCACAAAGCATTTATTTTTTGGTGTCACTGTTAGTAAATATTTGAGCCATTTATTCTCTTTACTGTTGTTCACGTTCGCGACATCTTTCAGCAAGTGATTGACACTATTCATCATGTAGGCTGTAGCATTAATACACGAATAATCTCTGGCACACAATTAAATAATAAAAGTAAATACACAAATTACAAACCGAGACGATTGTCTGTCCATCTCATGACATTCCTCTCACACTCGTTGTTCTGTCTTCCTCTTGCACGTTTGCCTTCAACCTTTATTTTTATAGTTTTCACAAAACTGGCCAAAGCATGCTACATAAACAAGCAAGGAGAAAAGTGGTGACTTCAGAATAAAGACATTTGGAGATTGCGGAATCACGAGTTGAGGAATAATAATTAGGCCTACCATTGCTTTTTCACTTTCATTATTTCGTCATATCTAAGCATTAAGTGGTGATGCTTGATAGACAGTCATTTACACAAGGTTACTCTCAGTGAATGAATAGGGAGAAATATTCACCTAATTCTGTCCTAATCCGCTGGCTATAGGAAGAAGCATAGTTCCACAGAACAGAATACATAAGCAACATTGATATCACCACAGAAAATCAGATTGATAACATATACATAACATAACATAACATAACATAACATAACAACAAGGTCAGACAATTTACATTTGTCAAAGTTGTTTTTTGTGTGTGTCAGATTGATAACATATACATAACATAACATAACATAACATAACAACAAGGTCAGACAATTTACTTTTGTCAAAGTAGTTTTTTTTTTTTGTCAGAGGTGTCTCAATTCCTAATTTTCATCTCTGCTGAAACAGAAACTTGTGGCATTGAATCATGGCTGATACAGATGATGCAGATTACAATTCAGATGAGTATCCAGGGGTAAGTGTAATATATAAAATCTTATACATGATTGAATAAATAAATAATAAACCTTACTTACTTTTTTTTTTACTTACTTAGTCGTTCCTCTTCTACCGTGAGGTGGAGAGGTTTGTAAGAGAGAGTGCCATACTATTCTGTTGGCTGTCTTCCTCCTGGCTTGGTTCCATTCTAGTCCTTGGTCCTTCAGAGATTGTCTAATGTTGTCCTCCCAGTGGACTTTGGATCGTCCTGGAGGTCTGGATCCCTGGCTCTTAGTTTTCCATGCTTGCCGTGGTAGCCGATCTTCTCCCATTCTGCAGACATGGCCAGACCATCTCAGTTGGGACTGTTCTACTTGGGTCAGCAGGGGTTGGGGTTTTAGGCCTTGACGTATCGTCTGGTTGCAGACCATGTCTCTTCTTATTACTTCAACCACCTTCCTCAGATACCTCATTTCTGAGGTTAAAACCTCCTTCGTATTAGATGGCTAAATGTTGTGAATAAAAGTAAAAACATGAAAAATGGTTTTAGAGTCAGTTATATAAGTGAACAATACACAAGAAACATAGGATGATGCAGGGTATCCCTTCATCAGCCAATCACAAGCAGGAAACAAACATGAGAAATAGCCTATAGAAAGAACATTAAAGCACAACACACACAAATAATAATTAACAAATAAAAGTACTTAATAAGAAAGAAAATATAAACACAAATAAACTGCAAATATCTTATTAGTAATACAGTAGACATTCAAAAATCCGGCAATCTCCGGACCTGAGGAGTGCCGGATTTTTGAAAATGCCGGATTTTTTATGGTTAAATATTCTGTATATATTTAACAGAAAATGACTACCTGTACACTTTATCTGCGATCGACAATGCACGATGTTTACGTTTTACACCACTTCTTTTATTTGCTGAATCCATAATGGGGCTAAACAGCAGCAAATAAATGATAAAATGAGCAGGAATGCCTGTTAACACGTGCAAGCAAGACCCAACAGCTGCATCAAAACATAAACTGCTCCAGAAAACAGTGGCGCGCCAACGTGGTAAATTTAAAAATGCGCTCCGAAATCCATGCCGGAAATCTGAAGGAACCGGATTATCGATGGCCGGATTTTTGAATGTCAACTGTATAGACAAAGTTGGAGGGACAGACAATGATATCAAATTAAGAATACAAAAAGCAAGAGGCGCTTTCATTGCACTGGGAAACATATGGAGAACAAGAGAAATCAAGTCCAACACGAAAATAAGAATCTTCAACACAAATGTGAAGTCAGTCCTATTGTATGGCTCTGAGACATGGAGAACAACAAAAAAAAAACAACTAAAAAGCTAGACTTTTTTAAACGGGTGCTTGCATAGAATAGAAGGTCTGAAATGGTATAACAAAGTCACAAATGTGGAATTGATGACAAGAACCAGACAAGTGCCAGTGGAACAAGAGCTGAGAAGAAGACGCTGGCGATGGATAGAACACACATTGAGGAAACCTATTGATAGCATTACAAGGCAGTCCTTGTTCTGGAATCCACAGGGAAAGAGAGGCAGAGGTAGACCAAAAAACACATGGAGAAGAGAGCTGGATACAGAGGTGAAAATGATGAGGAAAACATGGAAAGAACTTGAGTGGATGGCACGGGACAGGAAGACTTGGCATGTGTTTGTTGAAGGCCTATGCTCCTCAGGGAGCTAAAGGGTATTGAAACTGCAAAGAATAGCAAATACAACAAAACCAGTAGTATGGTCAAATACAAAAGTGTTATGTAGTGATAACCAACACACATATTACTTCATTATTTACACAGATGCCGTGACAGTATGTTAAATCGTATGTGTGGTCATAGAATAAGTGAATAAATAAAAAAACAATGACAAGTCGGCAGATACCTCTGCCATATGCTTCATATCAGCTGACCAGATGTAATAACACACATAGACCTATAGAAGGAAGCAGACAACAACCAGTGCTGCATCTGGAGAAAAATAGAAGTGGATACAATACACTCCCAGGAAACAGCCAGTCGGTGTAGTTAGAGGTTCTCTTTGCTGGAACCTGCAGGGTAGAGAAGCGTGGGAAGACTGAAGAGACAAAACAGTAGAACAGGAAACCCAAGTAACTGAAACCTGACAGGCAGAACTGAAGAAGACAATCCAAAATGAAAAAAGGTGGGAGGTACCAATTGCAGCCGAACATTCTCTAGGAACAAACTTGATCCAGGAGATAGTCACTTTTGAAGGGGTCATTCCGTGGAAGAAATAAGGGTCAAAACCCATTGATTACTCTTCACATCCACAAGGAGCATAGGCCTTCAACAATTTCATGCCAAGTCCTCCTGTCATGTGACATCTTGTCCTCCTGTCATGTGACATCTTGTCCTCCTGTCATGTGACATCTGCTCAAGATCTTTCCATGTCTTCTTCATCTCTATCACTTATGTCTCCCATCTCCCTCCATGTGTTTTTTGGTCTCCCTCTATATCTCCTATGATGTAAATTCCAGATCAAGGACTGTTTTGTAATGCAGTCAGCAGGTTTCTTCATTGTGTCCTATCTTCTTAACTCTTGTTCCAGGGACACCTGTCTGGTTCCTCATTGTGTCCTATCTTCTTAACTCTTGTTCTAGTGGCACCTGTCTGGTTCCTCATTGTGTCCTATCTTCTTAACTCTTGTTCTAGTGGCACCTGTCTGGTTCCTCATTGTGTCCTATCTTCTTAACTCTTGTTCCAGTGACACCTGTCTGGTTCCTCATTGTGTCCTATCTTCTTAACTCTTGTTCTAGTGGCACCTGTCTGGTTCCTCATTGTGTCCTATCTTCTTAACTCTTGTTCTAGTGGCACCTGTCTGGTTCCTCATTGTGTCCTATCTTCTTAACTCTTGTTCCAGGGACACCTGTCTGGTTCCTCATTGTGTCCTATCTTCTTAACTCTTGTTCTAGTGGCACCTGTCTGGTTCCTCATTGTGTCCTATCTTCTTAACTCTTGTTCCAGTGGCACCTGTCTGGTTCCTCATTGTGTCCTATCTTCTTAACTCTTGTTCCAGTGACACCTGTCTGGTTCCTCATTGTGTCCTATCTTCTTAACTCTTGTTCTAGTGGCACCTGTCTGGTTCCTCATTGTGTCCTATCTTCTTAACTCTTGTTCTAGTGGCACCTGTCTGGTTCCTCATTGTGTCCTATCTTCTTAACTCTTGTTCCAGTGACACCTGTCTGGTTCCTCATTGTGTCCTATCTTCTTAACTCTTGTTCTAGTGGCACCTGTCTGGTTCCTCATTGTGTCCTATCTTCTTAACTCTTGTTCTAGTGGCACCTGTCTGGTTCCTCATTGTGTCCTATCTTCTTAACTCTGTGTTCTAGTGACACCTGTCTGGTTCCTCATTGTGTCCTATCTTCTTAACTCTTGTTCTAGTGGCACCTGTCTGGTTCCTCATTGTGTCCTATCTTCTTAACTCTTGTTCTAGTGGCACCTGTCTGGTTCCTCATTGTGTCCTATCTTCTTAACTCTTGTTCTAGTGGCACCTGTCTGGTTCCTCATTGTGTCCTATCTTCTTAACTCTTGTTCTAGTGGCACCTGTCTGGTTCCTCATTGTGTCCTATCTTCTTAACTCTTGTTCCAGTGACACCTGTCTGGTTCCTCATTGTGTCCTATCTTCTTAACTCTTGTTCTAGTGGCACCTGTCTGGTTCCTCATTGTGTCCTATCTTCTTAACTCTTGTTCTAATGGCACCTGTCTGGTTCCTCATTGTGTCCTATCTTCTTAACTCTTGTTCTTGTGGCACCTGTCTGGTTCCTCATTGTGTCCTATCTTCTTAACTCTTGTTCTAGTGGCACCTGTCTGGTTCCTCATTGTGTCCTATCTTCTTAACTCTTGTTCCAGTGACACCTGTCTGGTTCCTCATTGTGTCCTATCTTCTTAACTCTTGTTCTAGTGGCACCTGTCTGGTTCCTCATTGTGTCCTATCTTCTTAACTCTTGTTCCAGTGGCACCTGTCTGGTTCCTCATTGTGTCCTATCTTCTTAACTCTTGTTCCAGTGACACCTGTCTGGTTCCTCATTGTGTCCTATCTTCTTAACTCTTGTTCTAGTGGCACCTGTCTGGTTCCTCATTGTGTCCTATCTTCTTAACTCTTGTTCCAGTGGCACCTGTCTGGTTCCTCATTGTGTCCTATCTTCTTAACTCTTGTTCCAGTGGCACCTGTCTGGTTCCTCATTGTGTCCTATCTTCTTAACTCTTGTTCTAGTGGCACCTGTCTTGTTCCTCATTGTGTCCTATCTTCTTAACTCTTGTTCCAGTGACACCTGTCTGGTTCCTCATTGTGTCCTATCTTCTTAACTCTTGTTCTAGTGGCACCTGTCTGGTTCCTCATTGTGTCCTATCTTCTTAACTCTTGTTCCAGTGGCACCTGTCTGGTTCCTCATTGTGTCCTATCTTCTTAACTCTTGTTCTAGTGGCACCTGTCTGGTTCCTCATTGTGTCCTATCTTCTTAACTCTTGTTCTAGTGGCACCTGTCTGGTTCCTCATTGTGTCCTATCTTCTTAACTCTTGTTCTAGTGGCACCTGTCTGGTTCCTCATTGTGTCCTATCTTCTTAACTCTTGTTCTAGTGGCACCTGTCTGGTTCCTCATTGTGTCCTATCTTCTTAACTCTTGTTCTAGTGGCACCTGTCTGGTTCCTCATTGTGTCCTATCTTCTTAACTCTTGTTCCAGGGACACCTGTCTGGTTCCTCATCAGTTGCACATTGGTGACCTTGCCATGCCATTTCAATCCGTCTGTTCTCCGCTTGCACCAATTTATGAAAGTCTGTAGCTTCTTATTTGTTGTTCTAATGAACAACAGTACTTGCTAAATATTTATAAAGTGATCACCAAGTCATTTTCTCACATGTGTTACAGTGTCACAAAGATTGTCTGTGATGTAGCATGGGCATTTGCTGTTCTTTAGGTAGGAGCTTGTGCATGAACATCTCCCATATCTGCTGGAAAAAATTGAAGATGTTCTAGACTGGCACAGAATTTATTCATCTTATTAGAGAAAATTTGTATCTATAATGCTAATTCTGTTACAAAGATGACAGATGATTAAGGCTGTTTCAAATCTTTTCCATGTTTAGTTTGTTTGTTTTTGTTAATTGACAATTTTTTTTTGGACTGATCAGATTCATGGGTATGTTTTAAAGAGATGCTAGACCATACTACAGTGTAGAGGAAGAGACATTTAGGAGTACCTTTAACCTGATGCATTACTTGCTGCAGACAAAAGATGAAAAGCAGTTTTGACAAGACATCAGAAATTACCATTATTATTAATCGTCAAAACTAAAAGGGACGTAGTATTTGCAGCTTAAAAACATTTCGTATTTTCTTATTACATTCAGTCTCCATCCTACAATGAGACCAGAGATGAAGATGACAGGTATGAAGATGAAGAAGAGGAGGAAGAAGAAGATGCAGAGGCAGTGCAGGCAGAGTGTCTGGAGCTATTCTCTCAGCGTGATTTCATCATGGAGTCCAACATTCTCAGTGTCCTAAAGAGGTATTAATCAGAAGACAGTACTCAAAGTGTTGTCATGGTGAATGGCTGGTTCACACAAAGTGTTGCCATAGTGAATGGCTGGTTCACATAAAGTGTTGCATGGTGAATGGCTGGTTCACACAAAGTGTTGCCATAGTGAATGGCTGGTTCACACAAAGTGTTGCCATAGTGAATGGCTGGTTCACACAAAGTGTTGCCATAGTGAATGGCTGGTTCACAGAAAGTGTTGCATGGTGAATGGCTGGTTCACACAAAGTGTTGCCATAGTGAATGGCTGGTTCACACAAAGTGTTGCCATGGTGAATGGCTGGTTCACACAAAGCGTTGCCATAGTGAATGACTGGTTCACACAAAGTGTTGCCATAGTGAATGGCTGGTTCACACAAAGTGTTGCAATGGTGAATGGCTGGTTCACACAAAGTGTTGCCATAGTGAATGGCTGGTTCACACAAAGTGTTGCCATAGTGAATGGCTGGTTCATACAAAGTGTTGCCATAGTGAATGACTGGTTCATTCATTTCCATTGTCACTTCCTGTGGAGCATGGAGATACCATTGCAGCAGGTGCCCTTACAGGAAGTCAGCGTCACAGCATTCTTGAAGCAGTGGGTTCTGTAGCAGTTTGTTCTACTTGATGAGTTTGCCAGCCTCACGCACAACCTCACATTAATCACATCTGCAGTAACAGCAGACCTAATCTTTATTTGGCTTCTCACGGAACAACACAAGGCCTTTTATTAGCTGCACTACCCTCTCTCTTTGTTGTCCACTTTGTCAGTTTTATGACTTCTTTTCGTCCAGACTAGTTGCTCATTGAGACCGCTGTTCTGTTATTGGTCATTCACAAGCTTCACTGTAATATTTTGTGTGTTGCATTTAAATTAAAAAAGGGAAAAGTAAACAAGGTCCAGAACAGTTCAGGTGGAGTGGTCGCATTTTATCTTTCCAACACCAAGGATGATGTCTTCTGTAAATTATGGTTGCATTTTATCTTTCCAACACCAAGGATGATGTCTTCTGTAAATTATGGTCACATTTTATCTTTCCAACACCAAGGATAATGCCTTCTGTAAATTATGGTCACATTTTATCTTTCCAACACCAAGGATGTCTTCTGTAAACTATGGTCACATTTTATCTTTCCAACACCAAGGATGATGTCTTCTGTAAATTATGGTCGCATTTTATCTTTCCAACACCAAGTATGATATCTTCTGAAAATTATGGTCACATTTTATCTTTCCAAAACCAAGGATGATGTCTTCTGTAAATTATGGTCACATTTTATCTTTCCAACACCAAGGATGATGTCTTCTGTAAATTATTCTTCTTCTTCTGTCCTTAGCCAAAGACCGACCAAGCAGTCAGAGGCCATCACGCCTTGTGGCGTCTTAAGGGCAACCGCAGATTGATTTTCTCTGTTGTAGTTTCCCATCACGCCTAGCGGCGTCTTTAGGGCAACAACAAATAGATCCATCTGCCGTTGTTTCCGTAATCGGTGTGACAAGCCAACGGGTGATCAGCCCATTGGGCTCTGTAAATTATGGTCACATTTTATCTTTCCAACACCAAGGATGATGTCTTCTGTAAATTATCTTTTTTCTTTTATTTATAAATCTATTTGTGTGTGTGTGTGTGAGGAAAATCCTGGAACATTTTGTTGGTAGTGGACACTCATTGATTAATTTATTTGTGTGTGTGGGGAAAATCCTGGAACATTTTGTTTGTAGTGGAGCCCCAATGATTAATTTATTTGTGTGTGTGGGGAAAATCCTGGAACATTTTGTTTCTAGTAGAGCCTCATTGATTAATTTCAGCAGTTTATGAAAAAATAAAAAATAAAGCTATCCATTTATGTAAGTTGTGTAGATCACATTACACAGTTTTCTTTTACTATCCTCACAACCTGATGTTTAAAATGGAAATATCCGTTATCTGTTTGTTTCATCATCATCAGTTGCCATCTCCACAACGAAGGTTGGCTGTAATGGATCTCCAACGTCTTCTGTCTCTTGTCTTGATGGTGCACTCTGATAGACTCTTTCCTGTCCATCTCTTGATGTTGTCTTCCCACTTATAGCGCTGTCTTCCCCTTGCACGTTTGCCTTCAACTCTCCCTTCTGTTATGGTCTTCTGCAAGGTGTTATGCCTTTTTCTGTGGCCAAAGTATTTTAGCTGTCGAACTTTGACCTCCCTCATTAGTTCTCTTTTCATACCTAGATTTTCTAGGACCTCCTTATTTGTTTTTATCTCTTTCCATGAGATACGCCCCATTCTTCTATATATCCACTATATATATATTCTATATATCTGTTTGTTTAGGTACCTTCAAGCGGGGGGCGCTCCATCAACTGTCGTGGAGTTATTGTCAGTAAACTTTACGTCCATAGCTGGAATGGTGAATGTCATTGCCAACTGGTTGATTCAAACGGGTAAGGATTGTGACAATCTCATCATTTACAACAAATTACTACGCAACCTACTGCTGCAAGGGCACAATAATTCTTTGTTGCAGGCTTACTAGGAGTCTACTGCAGTGGATGCTCCATAGGGGGTCAAAACTGTCATTATGAGAATGATTATCTGAGGTAGAGGCCAGATGTTATTTTATTTCATTATCACAATACTAGAACAACCAAACAGTGGAGCCAAGAATAGTAGCACTGTAAACTACCATACATGTTGTAACAAGCAACTAAGGAGGGTTGGCCATGGGACCAGCTAGAAGCTTTAAGCCACAAAACTTCAATAAACAACATGAAACTAAAGAAAATAAAACTGGGTCACCCAAGACGGAAGAAGGTCCTCTGGTAAAGACACGTGTGACACAGAGCACACACACACACATGTGACACAGCACATGCGCGCACATACACAGTTTTTATTTGTCATCATCATTTTCCTGTTCACTCCCTACAGATGATGGGGGCCACACTTGCTGCTGGGCCTCTTACACCAATCAGTCGTGAGCTCTTGCAGTGGTTCATTCTGTATCAATTTGTTTTACATGCTCAGTCAGGCAGTCGGTCGGTCAGTCAGGCAGTCAGTCAGTCAGTCGGTCAGGCAGTCAGTCAGTCAGTGAGCCGTCTGCTCTACCACATATTAGTCACCTGTTGTGATATTTCTGTGTGAGCAGTAGTCCATGTCTTTCTTCATCTCCCCATGGACCCCGAGCAACTTGATGCATCAGTTTAGTTATGATACATTGTCATTTATTTATCTTCTTCTTCTTCTTCCATCCTTAGCCACCAACCGGCAAAGCAGTATGTGGCCAGTACGCCTAGTGGCGTCTTAGGGCAACAACAAATTGATCAATCTATCGCTGTTTCCACCACGCCTAGTGGCATCTTTGTGGAACAAAAACAGACCAAACAATCTATCGTTGTTTCCGTAATCAGATTGGTTGGCAAGCAGGTGATCAGCCCACTGTGCGAAGTTTTTACGGGATGGGGTAAACAGCCCCATGCCCATACCCTCCTTAGTCGCTTTTTACGACATGCGTGGTAGGGTGCAGTGTTACTATTCTTTGCTCCCCTTTCGGGCCCCGGTAACACACGGGTGGATTTATTTATGACACATCATCATTTATTTAGGATACAGCTTCATTTATTTATGATACTTTCTTCTTCTTCTTTGATCCTTAGCCGCCGACCGTCAGAGCAGTCAGTGGCCATCACGCCTAGTCGCGTCTTGTAGGGCAACAACAAATTGATTCCACTTTGCTCGGTCGGCGGCCATCCTTCGTACAGTGCCCCAACACTGGTTCATTGTTTGCATCTCAGGCTCTACAGTCCTCCGCCACGTTGTTTTTTGATCGGCCTCTCTTTCGTTTTCCTTCAGGGGTCCAAAGCATAGCTGTTCTTGTGATGGCATCGGGGTCTCTTCTGAGGACATGGCCAACCCATGGCTCCAGCATCTGCCAGCTATGAGGGTGTGCATGTCCTTATTTATGATACAGCGTCATTTATTTATGACGCTGTGTCATTTATTTCTAGGGCAGTATCATTTATTTATGAGTCAGTATCATTTTTTTATGAGGCAGTATCATTTAAACTGGGAGTCAGTATCATGTAATCTGTGAGTCAGTATCATGTGATCTGTGAGTCGGTATCATGTGATCTATGAGTCGGTATCATGTGATCTATGAGTCAGTATCATGTGATCTGTGTAGTTGCTGGTGTCAGGTATGTCAAACAAGGTGACCATGTTTGTGTATGGTTCTGGCAGCCTCAACATGGAAAACAGAAAGCACTGCTGCAAGATCATGTGACTGCTTGGTGCAGGCCACCTGCTGTGATGGCTTCTTGGATGATGATTGAAACCAGATTTTAGGGACACAACAAAAGGCCAATTGGAAGAGGCAGTTGTCTTAATCTGTTGATAGTAGGATAGATAGATGTCTGCAGCGTGTAATCACAGTAGGAAACATTTTCTTGATAAAAGTTGAGGGAAGGCTGTAGGATCCCGTTACACACGCCCATTGAGGCATATTGGGAATATGGTGTTAGGCCCATATTTTCTTGACCATCGGCACACTAGGGGTGATGTGGTCAGCATCATGCCGGCCGCCTTGACCTTCCCAGAGTTACTCTGGTATCCAATTCATGAGGCTGGGTCGACCCTGGAGCTGTTTGTGGTTTAAAAAAAATCCCACCTCAACTGGTGATCGAACCGTGGACCACTGAGCTAGGAAGCCTGTGCACTAACCATTGTGCCACCGCGGCTCCTGAAGGCTATAGGAGAAGATGTCAAAGTGTGGATGGATCAGACAACTTGAGAAAGAGAAAGATGGAGAGGCACTATTTAGCTTGGCACATGATAGTGGTATCAGTCATTTTAACCTTATGTCTTAACATTTATTCATGTTAATATTTGTTATTTGTCTCTTTTTGTCTGCGGCAGGTGCTTCTCCAAGTGAAGTAACAACTTTAGTGGAGAACCATATGACAGATACAGTTATCAAACATTTTGATCCTAAGAAAGCTGATTCTATTTTTAATACTGATGGCAATGTAAGTGACTCAAAATCTTCATGCTAATCTCCTTCTCCAAGAGAACTGTGGCATGTGCAGGCATGGCCCAGGTTAGGTCTGGAAACTGTTTCTGAAATATCCTAAATTAAACTGTTATCTGTAGCTATTTATTTTTTCTAACAGAAGATGACCAACTGGATCTGATTCTTGTCAGACGACCACTTCTCATACCATAGTGCAGACTGTGATATAGATCACTCCAGGGTTTGCTGCAAAATCAGAGCACAACAAAGAAAGTTCCATCATGGAGGACCAGGAGTGTACATAGAATACCCAAACAACACTAGGGATACGGTCAGAGTACCAATGGGGAAATTCTGTAACAACTATGATGCAGAAATCCAGGCAATCAAGGTGGCAACTGAGAAACTGTTGAACATCAATCTCAGTCCACAGCCTGTGGTATTCCTGACAGATGCAAGATCAGCACTCCAAGCACTTCAGTCCAGAAAGCTGCCAGGTATACAAGCCCTACTTTCTGAACTGTGCAACCAGCGCAGGGTCGCCATGCAGTGGATACCGTCTCATTGTGGAATATCACGAAACGAGAGAGCGGACGGACTGGCTAAAGAAGGTGCTGCAGACGAGCAATCGGATGTACCAGTTATGTACCATCAGAAGAAAAAGATGATCAAATCTATCAGAAAGCCACCAACATCAACGCAGGATGACTACCAAGCTATGAACAGATCAGAACAAATTGTCATTCTGCGCCTCAGAACAGGACACAACCGACTCCGCAGCCACATGTATACAAAATTCAAGATTGGCAATTCAGCCATGTGGACAGGCACCCCAGACTGCGGAGCATGTACTTCAAGATTGCCCTGAATATGATATATTGAGGCAAACCCACTGGCCCAGAGAAACAACACTGGAAGCAAAACTATATGGACCTCTGTATGAGCTACAAAAAAACAGTGAAGTTTATACAAGAAACAACATTGCAGATATAGACTATATTTCAAGCGAACGAAAGAAGAACTATAAAAAATAAAGACGTGATTGCAATAACTACAGAGGCATCTCTTTTTTTAGCATTGTTGGTAAGGTTTTTTCCAGTCATCTTAATGTGACTACACAAGTTAGTTGAGAGCATATATCCAGAGTCACAGTGTGGATGCCGAGCTGGTAGATCAACAATAGACATTATCTTTTCTCTCCGCCAACTTCAGGGAAAATCAAGAAAGCACAAAACGCCTTTATCTATCGTCTTTATAGACCTCACAAAGGCATTTGACCTGGTTAGCAAGGATGGACTTCAAATTCCTCCTGAAAATAGACTGTCTCGCTAAATTGCTAGAAATGATAAAGCCATTCCATGAAGATATGAAGGAAACAGTCCAATATGCCAGAAAGACATCACATCCATTTGAAATGCGCAGTGGCGCTAAACAAGGCTGCATCCTAGCTCAACTCTGATCAGGATCTTATTTGCCTTGCTTTTGAAACATGCATTCGGAGATGCAACTGAAGAAATATGCCTCCACACTAGGTCAGATGGCCAACTGTTTAATCTCGCAAGGCTGAAGGCAAAAACATAAATCAGAAGGGACACTATGCAAGACTTGTTGTTCGCCGTTGATGCTGCAGTCGTCACTCAAAGTTAACAGAAACTCCAGAGCTTGCTGAATCACTTTTCCCAAGCATGCAAGGACTTTGGCCTCACAATAAGTCGAAAGAAAACAAATATGCTGGGTCAGAATGTGGATGTTGCACCAGTTATTACTATTGATAACTATGAATTGGCAGTGGTACACCACTTTACATACCTGGGGTCTGCCATCAACGACAAACTCTGGACACAGAAATGAACTGTCGCATTGGCAAAGCTGCAGCCATCTTTGCCCGCCTCACAACGCGTGTTTGGAGAAACTCCAAATTCACAATGAAGACCAAAGCTGTGGTATATAATGCCTGTGTCACCAGCGCACTTCTGTATGGCAGCGAGACATGTACAGCCCATGCTAAGAAAGAAGGCTCAAAAGCTTCCATCTATGGTGTCTACGCCACATCCTTGGTATTTCGTGGAAGGACAAAGTAACAGATGTTGAGGCGCTGTTACGTACTGGCCTTCAAAGCATGTATACACTGCTTAGACAGCATAGACTACGCTGGCTTGGCCATGTCCGCCGCAGGGAAGATGATCACATCCCTAAAGATAGCTTCTATGTACAACTTGCAGATGGCAAAAGAACAGTTGGGCGGCTGCAGCTGAGGTTCACAAATGTGTGGAAGAGAGACATGAAGTCACGTGACATAAATCCTGCAACCTGCCGATCACACCAAGTAGTGATGCTCCCTACGGCGCCATCTTAGATTGGGTGAAAAGAGGCTCTCACAGCAAGCAGAAGAGAAAAGAACATGCTGAAAGGAATGCTGGGGAAAAAAAAAGCAGCTGAGGGTTATCACCTCAGGGATGCATTCCCATAGCCAGTCATGACTGAAGGGACTCCCACTACCAACAGAAGATGGTAGATCACCATCTATATCTTCTTCTCTGCATACTTTTACATCCTGTAATGATGATCTGCATCTTGTAGGGCAGCAACAAACTGCTTCTACTTTGTTTGGTCGTCGGCCATCCTTCATACAGTTCCCCAGCTCTGGTTTATTCTTTGCATCTCGGCCTCCACAGTTCTCCAAGTTGTTTTTGATCGGCCTCTCTTTCACTTTCCTTCCGGGGTCCATGGCATAGCTGTTTCTGTGATGAAGACGCCACCAGGCATGATGGCCACTGACTGCTTGACAGTCGGCGGCTAAGGATCAAAGAAGAAGAATGATGTTTATACATATGTTATCAATCTGATTTTCTTGTCTGTAGTCTGGTGATATCAATGTTGTTTTATGTATTCTTGTCTGTAGTCTGGTGATATCAATGTTGTTTTATGTATTCTTGTCTGTAGTCTGGTGATATCAATGTTGTTTTATGTATTCTTGTCTGTAGTCTGGTGATATCAATGTTGTTTTATGTATTCTTGTCTGTAGTCTGGTGATATCAATGTTGTTTTATGTATTCTTGTCTGTAGTCTGGTGATATCAATGTTGTTTTATGTATTCTTGTCTGTAGTCTGGTGATATCAATGTTGTTTTATGTATTCTTGTCTGTAGTCTGGTGATATCAATGTTGTTTTATGTATTCTTGTCTGTAGTCTGGTAATATCAATGTTGTTTTATGTATTCTTGTCTGTCGTCTGGTGATATCAATGTTGTTTTATGTATTCTTGTCTGTCGTCTGGTGATATCAATGTTGTTTTATGTATTCTTTTATGTGGAAATATGCTTCCTTCTACGAGGGGAAGTCAGTAAGTAAGTTACAAATGGTTATGAAAAAAATAAATAAATGAGATACGAACTTGAACACCATATATTATTGCACTTACATTTCCCCTTTATTTCTCAACATAATCTCCACCAACATTGATACACTTATCCCATCGCTGTATTAGTGCTTTGAAACCTGCAGCATAGAAGTGCGTGCTCTGCTGTCTCAGCCACATTCGCACCTCACGTTCAAACTCTGTATCACCCGTGAAATTTTTACCGCCAAGGTGAGCTTTTATTGAACCAAACAGGTGAAAATCACTCATGGCTAAGTCGGGACTGTAAGGCGGATGTTCAATAATTTGCCACCCTAGTTGTTCAATTTTCTCCTGGGTTCATCGAGCTGTATGTGGTCTGGCATTGTCGTGATGGAGCAGTACTCCTCTAGTCAGTAGGCCTAAGCGTTTTCTTCGAATTGCATCCCAAAGTATCAACAGAACTTCACAGTACGATGCAGCATTCACATTCTCACCTTTCTTCTGGAAATGGACTAACAGCACTCCGTGAGAATCCCAAAACACTGTAAGCATAACCGTCCCTGCTGATGGCAAAACCTTTAATTTCTTGGCTGAAGGTGAACAAGGATGTTTCCATTGCATTGAATTACGCTTTGATTCAGGTTGGTACTGATGCACCAATGAAACACTTCACACCGTAAACAGGAAACATTTCCTTATGAATATCCTTTGCAGGAAGTCCTTTTGCCAAACAACAAAAAAAACTGCACAACAGCGCACTGTTCTTCGTTTGTACACTCAACGAGCACGGTCGCCATTTTTATCTGCTCTGCACATACGCATGCGACACCTAGCAGTCTGCTACCTAAGCTAATCATAAAGCTGGATGATACTGTCGCCTAATGACACCTTTAGAGACTACCAACTACCATATTCAGCTTCCCCATATCAGTTTGTAACCTACTTACTGACATCCCCTCGTATAACCATTTGATTTGAATGGCAGAATTTGATTAATACTTCTCCCTTTTCATTCATTGTCCCAAGTCCATGGTTTCCATTGATCTCACCAAAACTTTTTGCTGTTAGTTCCTGTCCTTTCATCAACACCCTTTAGCTACCAAAGGGGCATAGGACTCCAACAAACACATTCCAAGTCCTCTTGTCATGTGACATCCACAGTCGTCTTGTCATGTGACATCCACAGTCGTCTTGTCATGTGCCATCCACTCAAGTTCTTTCCACGTCTTTCTTATCATTTTTATTTCTGTCTCCATGGGTGATAATTTCAAAATTGATGTCAAATTCTTCATTTACATATTCCTGGTTATCAGTAGTTGGTGATTTTAGGACATTTTGTAAGTACACTGTTTTTTCTTCTTTTTCTTTGATCCTTAGCTACTGACTGTCAAAGCAGTCAGTGATGTCTTGTAGGGCAGCAACAAACTGCTTCCACCTTGCTCGGTCGGCGACCATCCTTCGTGCAGTGACCCAGCTCTGGTTCATTCTTTGCATCTCGGCCTCCATAGTTCTCCACCAAGTTGTTTTTGGTCGGCCTCTCTTTCGCTTTCCTTCAGAGGTCCATAGCACAGCTGTTCTTGTGATGGCATCGGGGTCTCTTCCGAGGACGTGGCCATCTCAACTCCTATGATGGTGTGCATGTCCTCTTGGTTGCTTCGAGTAAGCAGTTATTGGTGATGGTATTCGGCCAAAAGATTCTGAGAATTTTCCTTTGGCAGATTGTGTGGGAAGAAGACAATTTCAATATTTCTTTCTCTGTTACTCTCCAGCATTCTGCACCATAGAGAAGCACAGAAAGTACACAGCTCTCATATAGTCTTAATTTGGTGTTCTTCCAGATGTTGTTTAGACTAGCAAAGGCTGTTCTCACTTTATTCATTCTGTTCTCTCTCTTGTCCTTTGCATTAATTTCACCAGCAACTTGAGTGTCTTAGCTTGCAATCTAGGTGTGACTTGATAGATTTTGGAAATGAAAACATATACAGTATTTGAAAAGTATTTCTTGTTAGTCCACAGCACATAGGTGAAAAATGTTTGGTAGTTTTTGCAAAAACCCTAGCCCTAGCAGTGCTAAGAGTTTACATGTCGTGAACATCAGTTTTTATTTCATCATTTACTTTTTTATTTTCATTTGTGCCATTAAGAACATGGGGAAGAGTAGTTTTCATGTCTGTCAGATGTGTTGCCTTGGCCAACGTCTTACCATGTGTCTTCAGAATTTGTCATTGGACGATCTCACTGTATTTACCATAGTAATATATGCGCAAAAAATTCTGGCCGTTAGTGTCATCATTTTTTTTTTTAAACTGTTTAATTTTGATATACTGTTCAAAACAAAAAGATAATGTGCAATACATATTTCTTGTCTTATTTCTGTTATGTATAGAAATACTAAATTTATCTGTAATATGTACAGTAACAACATATCTGTGTGTATTATGTGTATATATGCAATCTTGCAGATGCCTGAATGGTTGCCTGAGATGATTCAACAGCCAACTTGGCGTTCTGTCTTCTACAAACTAGCAGAGCAGTACCCTGACTGCTTGTTTCTCAATTTTACTATCAAGGTGAGATACCATTTTTGTTTTCCCTTCTGTCTTTGCTGACGACGATAAAAGTTTGTTCCTTCAGGAAATAATTTTCATTGATCCTAATTCACGTCTGTGTATTTGTCTGCAGATGATATCAGATGCTGGTTTCCAAGGAGAGATTACCTCAGTGTCAACAGCTTGCCACCAGATAGAAGTTTTCACCCGAGTTCTGAAGACTTCTGTTGCTACATTTTTAGAAGGAGGCGAGGAAGCATTGGAAAAACATCTGCCAGAATTCACGGTGTGTTAAACAGCTCTGATTTTGTAATAGACAGACCATAGAGACCTTACATAAGTGTATCTTGCACAACAATTTGTTGGTTGTGTAATAGACCATAGAGACCTTACCCAAGTGTATCTTGCACAATGATTTGATTGCACATTTATGACATTTTCATGAAAGTAACCATTTGCTGTCAGACACTAAACCTAGAAAGTAACACCAACTTTACTGTGTATAAGATAATAGGTTTTTCTTTTTAAGTTGACTTATGATTGGTTTGGTGGGATGGATGTCTTCTCTTGTATCTGTATATCCACTAATGCACTTGGTAAACTTTGAAAATGCATTTATAATAATTTGAACCATCATAATTATTCCCTGTGCTCCTCATGGAACCATCACGGCAGCTGCCCCCCTTGCAAGAAGCCTGCGCCAAAGGATTTATGTGCTTTTGTGGTGATGTTTTTGGTAGCAATTTATTTGACATGATGAAGTTGCCTGACACATGCACAACCTCATATTAGTTGCCTGTTATGACATGCCTGAGGAAGCAGCAGACGTATGCACATATTGTTGCAGCAGTGGTTTCTCTAGCAGTATGTTTCATATGATGAGGTTGCCAGCCTCTTGTATGGCCTCACATTAGTTACCTCGTACGACATGCCTGAGCTAGCAGTAGCCCCCCCCCCCCCCCCAGCAACTACACGGGGCATAATATATGTACACGCACACACACACACAGTGCAGTTTGGATAAGTAGAAGTTACTGGGACCATCAAAAATAATTCTACTTATCCAAAATTCTGCTTACTCCAATTTAGCTCGAAGATGGACATTTATGCCAGAATATGAGGCAATTATTGAAACCGTTCAGATACAGATACATTTTCATTTCTGCATCTTTTAACATTTTCAAAGCAGTTTAGTGAAGCCTAAAATGTAGTGGTCAATTTAATTGCTAGAAGCATAGCAGCAAGTGTAAAAACGTTCATATCACATTTTAGTTGAGTATTTTTGTATGCTCTGTCAGCGGTTTTTACACAGATTCCAAGAGCAAAAACTATTGCAGGACAAGTAAGCTGATGTTAAGAGTTACTTCCCGTGACATAGGGACTTTCTGTTGTCTAGTGTTTTCCTTCTTTCTTAAAGTGCCTGCCAAATACTGCTTTATATTTATTGTTTACTATTCACATGCTTCCGGTTTCACTCTTTGTTTATCTTCATGTCTCAAACGTGAAGTCCAGTTGCTGTCAGAGCTTGACGCAAGCCCTTTTTCTCGTAAACTGAGGTGAAACAGTGTTCACTCAGTCAGCCTGGCAATTGGCCTACATGCTTGCTGGTTTAATGAATGTTAGCATTGTAATCTGCTGATAGAAGCTCAGACATTTACGTATTAACCTGTTATCGCCTGTTCACCAAAATATTATGTATGGCGACTTATTACTGTAACCTAGGCGATGAAGGCAGAACTTCTACTTATGTGAGTCCAAATCTGACCTGGGACAGAAAAATTAATTTGATTTATCCTAAAATTCTAGTTATCAGAATTCGACTTAACTGGAGTTTTTAACAAAGCCAAAGAACACATTTGGCCGGGACTTTCAGAAATGCTTCTACTTAAGTGAAAGTCAATTTAAGTGAGTTCCGCTTAAGTAGACTGCACAGTGTGTGTATATATATGTGTGTGTGTCTGTATGTATATATATATATATATGTGTGTATATATATATATATGAAAGTACACCTGAGTCAATCATGTCACAGTGCAGATTTTCAAGAATTGTTTTAATCTCTGGCAGAAAATGGTGTGCTATGGAGAACACACCTACCTGTACAGCCAGTTATTGATGCACATGGCAGCAGAAGAACCTAAAGGTGGGGCAAACATGAGGAGACTTTGTCAAGAACTGCAGACGGCAGCAGTGGCAAAGTGAGTAGTCAGTCCTGAAGTGTACATTCAGGTGGCTAGGGTTTATTATGTTAAAAATTCAGACCCAGAAAAAAAAAAAACAACTTGCACGTAGAGCAAATAAGAGTTCAAAATCATTAGGGGAATGAAGAAGATTGACTAGTAACAAAGAAATATGGTGAAAGACCATCCCTGGATATGATAACAACAAAGAAATATGGTAAAAGACCATTCTCAGCAGAGAGTAATGGCGAAATATCATTAGCCTCACAGAACTTTCAAGGCTTGGGGTGCTGGTATGCTAAAATATATAAAATGTCAAGGCAGTTCCATAGCCGGTACTGCCATCGGGGAGTGAAGTGTTAGAGACTTCACTATACTGGGTCTCAACTTTATGAGGTGGGTTGACCAGTTCACTTCCTAGCTGCTTTTGCCTTTCCTAACTCAAGTGAAAACTCGGGGACCCATTTATTCTTCTTCTTCTTCCGTCCTTAGCCACCGACCGTCAAAGCAGTCAGTGGCCATTACGCCTAGTGGCGTCTTAGGGCAACAGCAGATAGGTTTTCTTTGCCATTGTTTCCCATCACGCTTATTGGCGTCTTTAGGGCAACGGCAAATCAATCCATTTGCTGTTGTTTCCGTAATCGAAGTGACTGGCAAACGGGTGATCAGCCCGTTGGTCCATTTATACATATAGTTAATTATTATGTCAAAATATGCATAGCTAAATCATTACAAACATCAGAAATTAGCAAACTTTAGTGAGGTCTGCCTTGGTAAGGGAACAGTTTGAAAACGTTTGGTTTGGTTTAAAGGCCTATCTTCATTGCACACGGACAACTCCATCAGTGCTCCGATCTTCTCCCTTAGATCACACAAGGAGGATCTCAGCACAGTGCATGAACTCTTAGCACCGGCATGAATCCCATGTGTGTACATACGAATCACACATTCTATAAATATTTTTGTGATTGTGATAAGTTACTGTGACTTTTATTTTCAACAGGTCCCAGCCTTCTTTTCTCTGTAACTATATGAGTTTGATTCAGTTTTCTTCTCTCTGAAAACTACGAGTATATGTGTTTCCCATGCTTTTCTCTTTGTAATATATCGAGTTTGGTCTTTTTCTGTAGGATTGATAATTGCGGTTTTAATAGAGACTACAGGGGAGAATATTAGATTTTCACCAGTTTGTTGTTTCACCAGTTCTTTTTGCTAGATAATCGCGATCAGGGAATCTCAGTTTCTTTGTTAAAAAGAATAGCGGTCGTCGCGTAACGTGACGCAATTTTTCTGGACAAGTGGTCTGTATCTTATGACTCACGCATGGATTTCAAATCTATTGGCGGAGGTTCGGTTGTTTAATTTTGTAGGGTTTTCATTGGTCGGAGAGGAACGCCAACGATGACGTATCTGGCCTCGTTGTCTGTAATAAATACTAGAGGAAATTAATTGCGGGTCCCTTTTGTCTGAAGAATATTCAGCAGTGAGAATCTACGTCATAGCACTTGCTCTTCAGTGAAAAATTTGATCTATTGGGTAAGCCATAACTATTTTGCGTGGTACTTGTAATTCGCTTCTAATAGAGACTAGCTGGTTAAAGTATAAGCTTTCCTCAGGAGGTTTTAATTTAGTTCTTAAACCGAAGAGCCATCAATTACGATCTCAGAGAAAGTATTTAATGTAAGAGGTGCAGAGAAGTCTATATGATAATAGCCGTAGCTAGGAGTGTGTAAAGATTTTGAGACATTTAATGTGAGCTCTGTAATATTTAAAAGACGGGCTAAATTTTTTAAAGAAGGTTGGTAGGAAAAACCCGCATCTTTGATTTATGATAAACTTCTGTATATAAACGGGAGCGGGATTATGTAAATTTTAAGCATGTGGGCACGGTTATTGTATTGAGTTTTAATTCAGGAATGTTACCCAGAAAAGGGTGAAGTTAACATTAGGTTGAACACAGGAACACATGTATTTAACTACAGGGGAATACATTGATAACCTCGATTGTTTATAGTTTAATTGCAGTTTAAATACGCTAGCATAATTTTGGCGTACGTTATTTATTGTGCATTTTTATTGTTGTATAGTCAGAAGACACGAGATGTAATCTATATTTCTGTTATGGGATTTTCTTTTTATTTTCAAGAGATGTAGATTTTATTTTGATAAGGGAAGTGTTTTCTGAGACGGGTTTCAGCCTGCCTAGATTAAATTTTATATTGATAAATGTACACCTAGGGTCAGGGAGAAAGGTAGCCCAAGTATTTTCGGACAGGTATGTCCTCAGTGAAAAATTGTTGTGACACGTGGCTAGTCATGCAGAACAAAAAGATCTGGGTCAGCCGATGTTTACTTTGGAAACGGGAGAGAGAGGGGATTGCCTGGGAGGTTGACCTTTTGGGGCATAAATATTTTGTATTGTTGTGCATAGCGGGAATAGAGAAGGGGAGCTGTAATTGATTTAAAGGAAGTTTAGTGTTTGAGATGTGTAACTTTTGACGTGTTATATAGCTGTTGTGTTGTTTGTTGCACAGCGAGTTTTCACGGTCTGTAGGAGGGGCAACCAGCCTCGGTCCTTTACAACAGCAAGTTGTCATCTCAGGAGCATATAGCTCGAGAGATCGGAAAAGGTGCAAGAAATACCATATGTTCCCAGGCAGCGAAGACAATCTTCAGCTGGGTACAGGATTTGTCTTTAATCCAGAGCTCTTAGCTCATTATACCTCTCCGACAACAGCACGTGGCTGGGAGATTGGTCTAAAGTTATACAGCCATAATAAAGCTGTTTGTCCCTAAACCTTGAGCGGGTTAACGGGGCAAGTAAGAAGTCGGTCAGCAGCCGTGAAGCTTCTACAAGTGATTCAAGTACCTCGAGCTTGAAACCGAAGTCATCAGTGCAGAAATCAGAAGCAGGAGACGGATATCATTCCTAGTTCTGAACGTTATCAAGAGAAGAGGCATAACGGAGACACCACATCAGCAGACGTCGAGTGTTAAAGAGACACTGAGACCAGGCAGAGAAAGAGAGAGAGAGAAGGAGGGAGAAAATAGACAGGATCAGTAGGGTCTTTGGTGTTAAATTAGCGGCGTGTCCATCGCTTAAAGAGCCTGTGTGTGTGTAGACAATAGTTTAGGCAGTGTCAGCAGGACAGTGACAGTAGGAAATAGATTGTAGTAGGGAGTGGTGGCTAAAGTTGATGGCCCCATCCATTAATTGTGGTTAACTCAGTAATCATTCTATTTTTCCCCAGCAGGGTGAAAGAAGGAGTGAAAGTGGTTGTTTTCTAGTATCTACCAATTTAATGGTCTTTTTTGTTTTCAGGTCTGTGCAACATTGCATATTACTGATTTTGTTTCTATGTGATTTGATTATGCTGATTATATTTTTTTGTAATAAAACTATATAAATGTCCACTGGATCAGGTTCTCTAATTTATAGCTAACTATACGGTACCTATATGTTGTCGGTATAGTGGTGTCTGTGGTCCTGATTTATACCTTATCTCCTTTATTGGCAGTAAGAGGTGGTGAGTCGATAGCTATTATAGTAGTCACAAGTGGTGAGGGAGAGTCAATCTCGGTTCTCATCTCTCGGGCCTACCTCCGAAATCGGCGAGTATCTGCCTGAATGGCGAGGGACACCTGTCTCTGTACAAGAAAAGGGATACTCACGTAAAATCAATGTCAGGTTAGACATTAAAAATAACCTGAGATTTCGCCTCGAGTATTAGCGGGCGTACGAAAAAAAAAAAAAAAAATCTCTCGGGCCAATAGGCTCATCTGTCCACATTCACTAATATTTTTACATCTAAATCTATCTTCTCAGTCTATCTCATACTAGGGTCTTGTCTATACACTGGACACACTCTAACTTAAATCCACTTTGTGACAGTGATGGGTAGGTTTTTAAATTTTGCCAGGGCATCAGCCTGATAGGCCTAGTACGACTTCCAACTGCCGTGGGATTTTTAACGCGCGCAACTTGCACACGGGACCTCCTATTTTTTTTTTCAGCCTTATCCGAGAAGGCTAGGCATCCGATCTCACTACCCAGGAGACCAGGGTGGAGTATGACATCATTAGGACCACTGGTTCTGAAAAAAAATTTCCATAAATTATATTCCCTCAACTGGGAATCAAACCCGGTACCTCTAGAATTCGAGGCAGACGCCGTACATCTTAGCCGCTCCGACTCCAAAAATGTATATTGTGTAAAAACATTGTGACAACTAACAAAAGTTAGAAAACATTGTGGTAACTGACAGAATTGATGGAAGAAATTAAACAGAAATAGAAAGAAATAGCAAAAACGTGAGAGAGAAGATATGGATAGCTTAACTACTTAATGTGTTAGAATACCAAGCACCAAAAGTTTGGGGGGGGGGGGGGGAGGGGGGGGCAGTCTTCTTGGCACATAGAGAATGTGGTGATGATTTGTTATTAAAGAACGAGGCGCAGTAGCTGGGAGCATCAGGCATAACCCTTTAGCTACCTTTGGAGCATAGGTCATCAGTCACATTTTACTAGGTAGCTGAGGAAATAGAAAGATCTTATATTGTGGAGTTTATGCCAACATCAGAAAATTATTTCATAAGTCTTTTACTCATTTAGGGACTTGCTTCGAGTTTGTGATTGGAGGAAACATTTTGATGAAAATGTCATTTAAAGTTGATATGGAGATCCCAGTCTCACGTATAAATCTAATGTTTTTTTATGTTTTACATACATTTCAGTAAAGCATAAAGTCCAAATGTCAGAATTGCTTGTATTTAAAAGTGAAGAAAAACTGTTTCAGCTGAATTAATAAAAAGTTGCCTAGTCCATTTAATTAAAATTATTTACTGAGCACCTGCTGTATTGAAAACGTTGGAAGTTCCAGATGATCTCCCATGGGACAAAGAAGGAACCATAACCACTGTTGCCTCAGACATATCAGACTAACATGAGGCAGGTAACCTCATTATGTGTTGCTACGGAAACCACCACCACTACAGAGCATATGAATGCTTGGTGCAGACTTCATGTATAGGGACCACAAACTGTAGTGGTAGTCCATGTTTTTATAAGGAGAATAAGGGACAATCATGCATTGAAAACATTTGATAAAGTTCAGTTCAGTCAAAATAAGTTGATTTCTTGCACTTCTGTCTAAACTTGCTGCACTAGAAAGTTTGCTATTGTGCCAACAACTAATCATGTTCTATTTCCTTTCATAATTTGTTATATTAAAATGAGGAGTACTATACTATAGTAAACAGTCAAGGATGAATGAACTTAGGTAGTGTACGTGTCTTACCAGGGATTGACGGCCGGTATCATGTGTTTTATTTTTTATGTTTTTTACTTAGATCTGACTTTTTTCATGACTGTTTTTGTTCTTTATTTTTCCTAATAAAATGTTTACTGCCTATCTTCGACCAACCCCCCCACTGCTTGTAATATGAAATAATTATTACTAATAAATCAACAAAGTGAACGTATGAGTGTTATATGCTACACACACGCTTACATATTCTTCCTGCTGCTTTGATCATGTTAACAAGCATCATTATTTGTCTTTATTTACACAGAGGTCTGGAAGTTACCCCAATAACAGTAGCCCTCGCACATGCCAGTGAGTACCCAAGGGCTTGTCAGGCACTCTCATCAATGCTGTCCAGGCAGGCTCTCAACCCAGCAGATGTGACTGTGGTAAGGACAACAATATCCATATCCATATCCATATTGGCATATTGTGAAATACCAGACCTAAAGGTCTTTTATATTTGGTCATGCACCCTAATATAACCGACTAGGTTGAGCGAGACGTGCCTCACCAATACGAGGCAAATAAATATATATATATCCATATCTTGTTGCTAGCCTGAGTCTTCAGTGTCCTGCAGGTTTGATACTTTAACCGATATCTGCTCAACTTATGTTTTTCCTAGTGAAACTTTACGAATACATATGTAACATACCAAAATGGCATTTTTGAATATGGACAAAGATTGTGAAAAACACATGAAAAATAAATTTCATCCCTTAAGTGTGGTGCTAGGAGCGGGATGTACCCATATGCGTTTTGTATAGCTTTGATACTTTTCTGTGGAACGAAAGGATTCTTTTTCTTGACAAGCAGTAAAATTTAAATTATAAGTGATTAATCACAGTATAACTATTTGTTAATTTAAAGTGCTATAAAAATATATGTCAATAAGTATACAGTGCCTGGCGTAGTTCCCAGGGGTGTGTAAGGAAGAGCCAAACTGTTGATCCCTGAGACATGTTGTATGAAGCAACTAATATGAGGTTGTTTATGGGGCTGGCAACCCCACGATGGAACTACTGCTGCAAGATCACTTGACATCTTTGGTGCAGTCATTTTAAAAGAGCACAGATATGCAGGACAGTGACACCCTGTATGCAAGTAATGTCATAAAAGTCACCCACCTGGCTGGTGTTGCTGTATATTCGATGTACTTGTTTATTTCTTGTTTCCTCAGCTGTATAAAATGTACTCAGAAGGAGAAGGACCACCGGTTGCATTAATAAGGATACCTGACTTTTTGGGTAAGTTGTGACCTTCCACTACACATCAAACACTCATCCTGCTACCTATTTGCCGATCACTGTAACATTTACACACGTGATAAAAGTTGCAACACATTTGAAGTATTATTACAAAGTGATACAGACAATCTTATTAAGTCTTATTAACTAGGCTGGATCACCTACGGTATACATCCTGTGTTGCATATGGAAAATCACGCTAATGACCCCTGTCCACGAAGCACTACTTTTTTTTGGGTGCCTAGTTGGCAGAGAGGATAGTGTGATTCGCTTTTGTAGCTTGGCGGTGTTGCCATTCGGATGGTCCTGGGTTCAATTCTGCGTTGAGCCTATCACTTCTGTTGTCTATTTTTCTATTTCTTTATTTCTCACAAGTGCCTGACATACCTTTATGTGTGAAATATTTATTTATTGACTGTTTACAGGCCTCGGGTTTCCCCTCTTTATTTGTTTAAAATGCTCATACAATACCAAACCTACCGTCTGTCCTGTACTGTTCTCAATCTTCTATCATTTACTAGACACAGTATTAAGGTCTTTGTCTTGTTAAATCTGACCTGTACTGTATAATAGGGGGACCGCAGAAGTGATTGCGTTGTTAATTAGGCAGGATCGCACCTAGGTGCACATCTGGTGTTGCTTGTGGAAAATCGTGCTAATGTCCCCTGTCCACAAAGCAATATTTTTTGTGGTGCCTAGTTGGCAGGCAGGATAGTGTGATTCGCTTCCATAGCCCAAGAGGTGTTGCTGTTCGGATGGCCCTGTGTTCAATTCTCCGGCGAGCCTATCACATCTATTGTTTTTCTGTTGTCTAGTTTTCTACTTCTTTATATCTCATGAGTACCTGACACATACCTTTATGTGTGTGATATTTATTTATCTAATATCATGTCTAGGTTTTAATGATAATTTTGCACGGAGTCAGAGAGGGAATTAAAGTTAAAATTAAGACCCCAAGTACACATGTAAAAAGGCATCGGCTAGTGCCTTCATTCATCTGAGCAAAAAGTCTTGTGAGCCAGGATTGGCGTAAGTTGTCATTTTACATTCTATATTTTCATTACTAACATGTGAACTAATA
Source organism: Oreohelix idahoensis (assembly GCA_024509875.1). NCBI lineage: Eukaryota > Metazoa > Mollusca > Gastropoda > Stylommatophora > Oreohelicidae > Oreohelix > Oreohelix idahoensis. Next base: position 78,118 of record JAMPIV010013894.1, read on the forward strand.
TGTATATATTACCATGTGAATATTAATATGTGAAAATCACTAGTGGATGTCCCAGTCATTTGAGGCTGGCAACCTCAGCGTATAGAATGATGATTTCATGAACCACCACTGCACGGGCTGGTGACTGCTTTATTGCTAGTTTCTTCAGGAGAACTAAACGCATTAATAGTCCAAAGTTCCATATGGAGCAGGGAGGGAAAGATGAAAGAAATGATGTACATTTTAATTATAATACTTACAGTTTCAAACCAGTGTAAATGTCGATGTTAACATATTCACTTTAAAATTAATGGAAGTATCAAACTTTTCAAATCAATGTAAACATAAATGAAAACATATTCAATTTATATTGTGAACACTTTTCAATCAGTGGAAATGTAAATGTCAAGTGCTTGCTGTGTGTACACATTGACAAATATGTATTACATACACATGACGGAGCCGCGCTAGCGTAGTGGTTACAACACCGCTCTGGCGACCGGGTGATTCAGGATCAAACCCGGGCGACGGCATTTGAGAATTTTTCGTCGACCGGGATCTGGACTGGATTAACTCGAGACCTGGTGAGGACATTTGAAGGAGTGTCGTCGACCAGGGACTGGCGGCTCCTGAGCCGACCCAGCTCTAATGGGTACCTCCGAAAACGGCGAGTATCTGCCTGAATGGCGAGGGACACTTGTCTCTGTACAAGAAAATAGGATACTCACGTAAAAATCAATGTCAGGTTAGACATTAAAAATAACCTGAGATTTCGCCTCGAGTATTAGCGGGCGTACGTTTAAAAAAAAAAATAAATAAAAAAAAACATACACATGGAGCGACAAACATGGCTCTTTATTCACAGCTAATTGTTAATTCACTAAACTCCAACACATAGATACGATATCCGACGACTTTATGTCACAAACTTGAGTATAACACAATAACACAGGTAGACTGCCGCTTTGGCCATAATTCATCACATAAGAAAAGCACAACGTATGATGTGCATAATTAGAACAGCATCTCATGGAACGAATTTCACAATATCTTAATATATTTCCTATTTTTCTTCAACCATTTCACCTTCACTCTCCACGTAATCTCTCCTCGCTCTAATCTCTCTCTCTGAATGACTTTTTACCCATGACCCTTTTCACACCTGACCCGTCTTCACCCCCACTTTGCTCACAACAACTCAGTCATGCCAGTGAACTCGACATTAGCGCTTACTGCTACTACTGCATTCATGCCCGCAGTCAACCTTAACATTCACTCACTTCAGCTCACAACTTACATAAACATATCTAGCTCCCACCGGAGCATAAGTACTGACATTCATTCTATAAACCGTTCATGACATCCACCCCTCCCTCTCCAAGTGAAAAACATAGTTTTTCACTGGATGGGTGGTAGATATCAGGAACCCAACCATCCAAAACTTCTGATTACATATGTGAGCAAAATCTATAGCATCAGTGTGAAAATATGCCATCTACAAATAATCAATAATAACATTCTGAACAACACAAAAATAAAAAAAGAATAAAAATTATAATAGATTCGAGTTGCTAGAAAAATACAACAGCAACCATATGGCAAAAATCATGCATCTCTACATACAAAATTAAAGGTGATAAACATTACATCAATTTCACCAAATTCTATTATACCGGAGAATATCTATTCTATAACCCTGTACTGGATACACAACATATGATAAGAACTTAGCTTATACAAAAATCATGCAGAATACAGTTGACAAAATATTACTCATGTACAAGTATCAAATATTACATAGAAATGGTGGTTAAAAAAAAACACACCCATTTACTTTAAGCAAGTGTTCATAATCTAGATAATGAATCTGCAAGAACATTTAATTTACCCTGAATAGGAAAAACAGTGAAGTTGTACTGTTGTAACAACAACGACCACCTTGTCAAACGTGAATTTGGTGATCTAGATGACTTAAGAAAAGTCAATGGACAATGGTCCGTTTCCAGTACAAAATGAGATCCTAACAAATACCTAGAGAGTTTGGAAACAGCCCAAATAATAGCTAAACACTCTCTCTCTATAGTGGCATATTGCGTTTCAGCCGGAAGCAATTTCCTGCTGACATACATGACAGGATGTAGAAACCCATCATGTTCTTGCATCAGACACGCACCAATGCCCACTGCAAAAGCATCAGTCCTCAGTACAAAAGGCTTAGCCAAGTCTGGCAGTAGAAGAATGGGCTCGCTGGAGAATACAGCTTTGATGTTCCTCAGTGCTCTATCACACTCTTCAGTCCAGACCACTCTATTTGGCGTGCCCTTTTTAGTGAGTGATGTTAGAGCTGCCGACAATGAAGAAAACCTGGGGATAAATTTATGATAAAAATTTATCAGACCGAGTAAACTACGTACTTGTTTCTTTGTTTTTGGAGGTTGCAAATTCAAAATTCTTCCAACTGTCTGATCAACTGGTTTTAAAACACCCTGTCCTACCACATACCCCAGAAACGTTAACTCCTGAAACCCCACCTTAATCTTACTGGGTCTTGCTGTAAGGTGATGCACCCGAAGGCATGATAACAGTGACTTCAATCCCTCTACATGTTCATCCCGGACGAGCCCCCAAAAATTGTCAAGTGCTTGCTGTGTGTACACATTGACAAATATGTATTACATACACATGGAGCGACAAACATGGCTCGTTATTCACAGCTAATTGTTAATTCACTAAACTCCAACACGTAGATACGATATCTGACGACTTTATGTCACAAACTTGAGTATAACACAATAACAGGCAGACTGCCGCTTTGGCCATAAATCATCACATAAGAAAAGCACAACGTATGATGTGCATAATTAGAACAGCATCTCATGGAACGAATTTCACAATATCTTAATATATTTCCTATTTTTCTTCAACCATTTCGCCTTCACTCTCCACATAATCTCTCCTCGCTCTAATCTCTCTCTCTGAATGACTTTTTACCCATGACCCTTTTCACACCTGACCCGTCTTCACCCCCACTTCGCTCACAACAACTCAGTCATGCCCGTGAACTCGACATTAGCGCTTACTGCTACTACTGCATTCATGCCCGCAGTCAACCTTAACATTCACTCACTTCAACTCACAACTTACATAAACATATCTAGCTCCCACCGGAGCATGAGTACTGACATTCATTCTATAAACCGTTCATGACAGTAAACATATTCTATCTGAGCTATTAACCTTTTCATTTAAATGTAAAGTAACTATAAAAGCTATTCAATTTAAATGTAAAGAAAGCTTTATCCCGAGGGATTAAATTTAATTCTGATCGAGGGTAAGTTCTGAGATAAATGGGATGGGGGAATAAGAAAGGGGACACATAAGTATGTGTCGGGAAACGCAGTACTCAAGAGAGTGTTTCGTTTCTATTCTTTTACCATAGTTGTTGGTGGGGGTACCAGTTGAAGGGTACTATCTCTGGAACAAGAAGGGAACAATGGCTTGAGCTTTAAGACGAGGGACCAACTTTGTAGACTTGTGATGGAGTACTGTAGTTTTATTTTCAACAGGCCCCATTTTTCTTCTCCCTCTATTATTTGCGTTTAATTATGAGGAGTTACTGGGGGTTTTTAAACTTCTAATTCGCACCAGTCTTCTTTTCTTTGTAAAATAATTGCGTTCATTTTAGTTTATTAGGCAGTTGAGCGCGTAGTTATTATTAGGCTGGGTAAATTTTCCGACGTTAGGAACACCCATCCGGAAATCGGGGGGGGGGATGGGGAAAAACATGACCCAGGTACGCAGAACCAACGCTATAACCAATCAAATTTATTTTGGGTAACGTGAACGGTAGTAGTATGATCTAACGTTATGAAATTCTTTTTGCGCGGGAGCAAACATTTCTTTGCGATTGGCTGGGTAACCATGAGTCATGAGTTAGTTTACGATATTATTGGCCGAGGTCAGATATTATTTATTTGCAGAAATATTATTGGTCTAAGAGCGGCCCCTAAGCGAAGCCACGATATGACTCAGGGCGTGGGTTCTTGCATCACTTTTTTTTCTATAATAAATAACAGCGTTTAGTCTTTAGCGGTCTCTCTGTCTCCAGAAAATCAGCCGTGAATCTACGCCTTATCGCTTGCTCAAGCTAGAGATATTCAGTAATTGGGTATGTGTACATCTTAATTTAGCATCGTAGATAGGTCATTTTATAATAGAATCTTAGCTCGATAAAGTAAGTTTTTCTTCTGGGAGTTAATTTAATTTTATTAAACAAAAGTGCCATCAATTGCTATCTTAGAATAAAACTAGAAGTTGTGTTTATAACTTTCTGTGAATAAGTAGCAGTATCTATGATTGTGTAAACGGTTTTGCGATATTAACTGGGTGAGGATAATGCTAAGATAACTGGTGCTCTGTAATATGAAATCTGAGGACGGTGAAAACCGCATTTTGAGTAGGATAATTTACAGTATATATATATTTACGCGAGCGTATTTGTGTATTTTAATTACTGTTGTATTAATTTTGGTAATGTAGTCGGGTGACAAGGGGTGTAAGTGATGTAATTAATAGTACTGAGAGGGGGTAGGAATTTGTGTATTTACTACTTGTGTGGTTTAAGTTTTTGGCGGGGAAAATCAGCTGATGTGCGATCATTGTCCTCTCAAGGCTGTGTGTGGTCCCAGTTGCCGGGTCCTCCCAGCGCAGCGGAGGCAGCAAATGGGTGCTGTGCCTGTACCAGATTGCTCTTTTTCGCGGACCTTCGGTCCCGAAAGAATTTTGGCTGGAGACGTCTCGGTAGTGAAGAGGTTTTATAGCGGAGTACACACGAGGGCAAGTTCGGGGCGCAGCGGACTGATCAACCGCTTGCTTGTCACTTTGATTACGGAAACAACAATTAATATTCTGTTGTACCAATAAACGCCTTTTGGCGTAACGGAACAACGGATAATTTCTTGTTGCCCTAAGACGCCGAAAGGCGGAATGGCCACTGACTGCTTGGTCGGTCTTTGGCTAAGGACGGAAGAAGAAGAAGAAGACTACTTGTGTGTAATTGATAACCTCTTATAATCAGAAGCCAAAGGGTTGAGATGGGATGTAATTATTCCTAGATGGTGTGTATATATTTGTGTAATTGATAAAACCTTCCTGGGTCAGTCTCTAAGAAGTGGGCCGGGGAACTTATACCGTGGAATGTTAGTTGTGGTGAAGGAATTGTTTTGACGCGGAGGCAAGGCTAGCCCCAAAAGATTTAGGTCAGCCGTGTCTGGGATTTACCTACCAGACAGATATTTATGTTGGGGGGGGCGGGGGGGGGGGGGGAAGAGATAGGAGAAGATAGTAGATTAGTTTGACCCTTGGGTTGGAATATTTAGGTTTCTCTTGTGTGTAAATTTATGTTGGGGAGAGGTATTAATATAGGGGAAAGATGGGAGATGTATTTAATTAAGGTGTTTATGTGTTGGGGTTGAGAATATTTTGAATTTGTTGTACAGTCGTTGTTGTTTCTTTGTTTACAGCATTTTCACGGCACAAAGGGAGGGTTGTAACCTGCCCCTACAACTTACCACGGTAAATTGACGTCTCAGGAGCTGAGAACTCGAGACATCGCCATAAGGTGAAGAGAACTGGTGTCACAGTTATACCGGCGCCCAGCACGTCTGCACCAGTGGGAGAAAATGTTCTCAAGCAGTGAAGCACAATCTTCAGCGGGAACGGATTTCTTAAAATCCGGAGCTCTTAGCTCATATTAACACACCGAAAAAGGCGCGTGGCCTGGTGGTGTTTAAATTCGGCCATAATAAAGCCGACGGGCCTAAACCCGAAGAGGGGTAACAGGGCACTTGAAAGAAATTTCAGCAGCAGTGAAGCATCTACATTCCGAGTCAAGTACCTAGTTCTTAAAGCCAAAGTCATCAGCTGCAATAGTCTGGGAAGGAGATAGGGTCATCATTCCTTTCCGAATGCTAACGAGAGGAGGGGCGTAACGGAGATGCCACTCACCAGAAGACTGTACCGTCAGAGTAGACACTGAGCAGAAGCAGATGGGAGAGCGAGGTTATAGAGGCAGATAGAAAGTTGTGTTAGGACAGCCTCTGAGATAGCACTGAAAAAGTCATTTAGTGGATCAGTGCTTGTGGAACAGTGGTTAGCTGTGTAGGACATCAGTTAGTGCATTCCTAGTTGTGTAGACATTTAGGTATACGTCTGCAGCAGGACAGTAGATTATATTTAATATTAATAATAGGTTAGTCAGGAGTGGTGGCTCTTAAGTTAGAGACCCCACCAAGTAGATTTTTGTTAATCCTTAATTTTCTTCCATGCAGGTTGAAAGAGATGGTGAAAGTGTTGGGTTTATAATTGTCTGTCATTTTAATTGTTCTGTTTTTCCAGGTTTGTGCGACCTCGCACGTTATTTATTTTACTGTGTTATTGATGTTGTGGTTCAATAAATTATAAAATGTACCCTGGATCAGTTTCTCTATAACTATACTGTACTTATATACTTGTCTGTATAGTTGTGTCTGTGGACTTTAACAAAACCTTATCTCCTTTATTGGTAGTCAGAGGTGGTGAGTCTATAGCCATTAAATACATCAGAAATGGCGATGGAGAGTCAATCTAGGTTCTCACCCTCGAAGCTATAAGTCTCATCTTTCCACATTCACTGTCATTCTCATCAAAATCTATCTTCTCAGTCTTCCTCATACTAGTGTCTTGTCTATACACTCAGACAAACTCTAAGACTTAAATCCACTTCGTGACAAGACTCTCCCTGACACTCCTGGGAACGAGCTACATCCTTGACCAGCGACGAGCGTTATCAGTGATCAGACCATCAAGAACCAACTCAGCGGGAGCAGAAACAACCACTGGCAGCTAAGTGCAATATATAAGCTGCCAAAGTGAACTTTTTTCATAGAACCTACTATCAATCAATGATGAACCCTTTCTTTTAAACTATTCATTTATTTTCAAACTGTTAAAACTTAAGTGATTATTAAATTTTATTATTTGTAATTATACAAATTTAACTTCGATTTAATCGTTTTAAATGTACTGCATGTTTGTCTCAGTCAATTTACTACACAAACTCTAAACTGAGCTATACCAGAAAAATAATTCCTCTGAGTAAATCAGAGGTGGGGGCTTGAACGTGCTAAGATTAATCATTGCTTAATTCTTCACAAAAGTTGTCGGCAGATTCTAGAATTAACGTGCTCAGCCAATGCAGCATTGTTTTCATTTATCTGAATATCTTGTGGACACTCCATTGAGATAGAAGTGTCTTTACCCTTCTATTTACAGATCTTCCAAGAGTAATCTTGTGCACAGGTAGACACCTTTGAAGCCCATATTAGATACTCTTGAGTTATGGCCACATCTGTTGTTTTTTTTTCTCTCATACAGACCTGCTTGTGGATGCCCTGTATAATCCGTCCAGTAAAATCAGCCTAGAGCACAAGTGCAAGTATATCTTTCTGCTGGCATACTCCGTTAGTGTTGTAGAGTCATCTCGAAGAGGAAAAGGTAACTATCGTGGTAAACATTTTATCATATGTAAAAGTATAGGAAGACTTGTTTCACAAGTACAAACACAGATCAAATATTTTGTGACAGAATAAAATCATGGTCAGAGAACAAGTCTGCGGGAAGCCAACTTCTTCAACATTCTGTACACACTTGCTGTCTCACTGTCCGCTTGGTATAACAAGTGTTGCATGTCTGTTATTCAAGTACCATGCCTGGTGGCGTAGGCAATCATGTCGCTCCACAACTTCCTGTCTCCAGGACTATTTGTCAATTCTGTTGTTGAGTTGTTTCCATGCCTTGATGTCAGGCTGTCCAGTATCTGCTCTCTGTGTCATCCTACGTCTCTGTTTCCTTATATCTTTTCTGTTATCATGATATATTCCAGCTGTCTTCTTCTCATAACATACCAAAGAAAGTGGGTTGCTTCCTTCTGACATGAGGCATAAGCTTACTTCTGACATGAGGCATAAGCTTACTTCTGACATGAGGCATAAGCTTACTTCTGACGTGAGGCATAAGCTTACTTCTGACGTGAGGCATAAGCTTACTTCTGACATGAGGCATAAGCTTACTTCTGACATGAGGCATAAGCTTACTTCTGACATGAGGCATAAGCTTACTTCTGACATGAGGCATAAGCTTACTTCTGACATGAGGCATAAGCTTCCTTCTGACATGAGGCATAAGCTTACTTCTGACATGAGGCATAAGCTTACTTCTGACATGAGGCATAAGCTTCCTGTGCACATTGGCCTCTTTCAAGACATCCTCATTACTCTTTTTTAGCTGTATTTCTAACATTCTTTAGTAAAACTCTCTGTGGCCTCGAGTGCTTTTCCTAGTTCTTTACTAACTGTCCATGACTCACTTCCCTGTGTCAGGATTGGTGTTATATAACACTGAAGAACTGTCCTATAATCGTGTCATAAAAATATTCTTAAATTTACCAAATAATTGTAGATTGGAATGCATGGTGTAAAAAAAATGAAAATATTTAAATTGACAACAGAATGCAACATAGCATTGCCTCATGTGATGTCAAGGAGACAAAGACATAATTACTGCCACCAGGTATAAAAGGCAGATGAATGTGAGGATGGCAACTTAATGTACAACACTGAATGTGAGGATGGCAACTTAATGTACAACACTGAATGTGAGGATGGCAACTTAATGTACAACACTGAATGTGAGGATGGCAACTTAATATACAACACTGAATGTGAGGATGGCAACTTAATGTACAACACTGAATGTGAGGATGGCAACTTAATGTACAACAAATAACTATGGAAGCTATCACTGCAAGAGTGTGTTGCAATGTTTTGAGGTGGACTTTCTGCACTGCTGTAGTGGCTGGGGGTTCCTTACAGGTAAATCTGCACCAAAGTGTTTCATATGCAGCTGTGGTTTCTGTACTACACTTTTTTATATTATGATTTTTCGAGTCCATGCACAACCTTCCTTAGCTTTTGGCATGATTTTTAGGATGCAGAGGTTTTGTTCTTTGCTTCCCAATATAAAATCCAGGAATCTAGAAAAGCTGAAAATTAAGATAGTCATTAAATTGCTATATAACAATTACTGGAACAGCATAACCTTAGAAAATGAAATGTATAGTGAACTGACTGTAGAATGATGAACTGAAGCACAAAATATCATGAGAAAATGTACATAACCTTCACCTTAACCATTCATGCTGTTTTGTGATAAGCTGTTTCTGGTGTTTGATTGGCTAGCATTTCACATGTGTAACAGGGCGAAGATTAAACAAAGAAGAGCTCAAGTCAACGATCCAGGCCATAGAGAAAACCCACATTCTCCTGTCCAACCACAAGGGATCCTCAGATCTAGTGGCCGAAGTTAGCACACTGTTTACGTGTATCAAGTAGGTTCTAATGTGTCAACATTTAACATACACAAAGTTCTTCATGACTTTTACACACTGTTTACTTGTATCAAGTAGTTTCTAGTGTGTCAACAGTTAACGTACACAAAGTTTTTCATGACTTTAACACACTGTTTACAATCTATGGTCTTCCAACAAAATATGTGAATATAATCAAAGCGCTATATGACAATGCAAGATGTTGTGTTAGAACAAATAAAGGGAATACAGAATGGTTTACAGTAGAAACAGGGGTGAAACAAGGCTGTATTATGTCACCACTACTTTTTGGAATAGCTATTGATTGGGTTATGAGAAACTATACCCACAATGAACAATTGGGTATAAAATGGACAAATGGAAAATTCCTGGGGGACCTGGATTTCGCAGATGATGTAGCATTCTTAAGTTCAACACCAAGACAATCCCAAGAAGCAATAAATAATTTGTGTCATCTCTCGGTTAAAATAGGTCTCCAAATAAATGCCTCTAAAACTAAAGCTATGAACTTTTCTAACGAGACCTTTGATATCATCTTGAACGGGGAAAAACTACAGAAAGTTGAAAGTTTCAATTATTTAGGCAGTAAAATGACTCAGGATGGTGACACAACAAGAGAAATCCATACTAGAATTGCTTTGGCAGCTAGCGCCTTCAATAGATTATCTAACATTTGGAAATTACGATCATTGAATATACATACCAAGCTTCGTCTGTTTAATTCAAATGTTATCTCAGTGTTAACATACGGCTGTGAGAGTTGGAAAATAACAAAATCATTGGAGAACAAGCTGAATACATTCGAGAACAAATGTCTTAGAAAACTCATGAACATCAGTTGGAAAGAATTCAAGACTAATCGACAAATAAGAGAAGACTCTAGGCAGAAATATGTCTCCGACTATATAAGGTAAAGACGATGGTCATATATCGGTCATGTCCTATGAATGCAAAACAACAGAATACCACTACAGGCGCTCACTTGGGTTCCTGAGGGTAAGAGGAAAAAAGGAAGACCAAAAGAAACACTCAGAAGAACAATAATAAGAGAAGGAAGAACGTTGGGCCTAAATAATGTGCAAGAGCTAAGAGGAGTGGTGTCACAACGAACAACCTGGAGAGCACTGGTTTCTGCCTTATGCGCCGTGTTTGGTGCTTAAAGAATTTATTATTATTACTTGTATCAAGTAGGTTCTAGTGTGTCAACAGTTAACGTACACAAAGTTCTTCATGACTTTAACACACTGTTTACTTGTATCAAGTAGGTTCTAATGTGTCAACATTTAACATACACAAAGTTCTTCATGACTTTAACACACTGTTTACTTGTATCAAGTAGGTTCTAGTGTGTCAACAGTTAACGTACACAAAGTTTTTCATGACTTTAACACACTGTTTACTTGTATCAAGTAGGTTCTAGTGTGTCAACAGTTAACGTACACAAAGTTTTTCATGACTTTAACACACACAAACAAAACAAATTTGTGACAACAATCCAGCTGAAGAACAAATGTAATACACAACAGCAACAGAAGATGAATGAAACGACCAGCAAGAAGTCAGACTTTCATAAATGGATGCTTGTGTAGAATTAAGGTTTATAATGTATGACAAGATCTCCGTGTGGAACTGATTGCAAGAACCAGACAAATACATGTGGGGAGAAAGCTCTATATGACACGCATTGGAAAACCAGTTGATAGCATCCATTACAACTCAGACCTTGTTCTAGCATTTCCAGGGTAAGAGACATAGATGCTGAACAAAAAGCACATGGGGAAGGGAATAAAGACGTGTAAAAACCTTGAATGAAAGATAGCAAGGCTTGGTGTTTATTTGTTTGTGCTATACTTCCTCTGCTCTTCTTCTTTGATCCTTAGCCGCTGACTGTCAAAGCAGTCAGTGGCCATCATGCCTGGTGGCATCTTGTAGGGCAGCAACAACTGCTTCCACTTTGTTCGGTCAGTGGCCATCCATCGTTCAGTGCCCCAGATCTGGTTCATTCTTTGCAGTTCAGCCTCCACAGTTCTCTGCCAAGTTGTTTTTGGTCAGCCTCTCTTTTGCTTTCCTTCGGGGGTCCATAGCATAGCTATTCTTGTGATATACAGGGAGCTGCAATGAATAAATAAGCAGCTGGATAGTAACAGTACAAGCAGCTGGGTAGTAACAGTATACGTAGCTGGGTAGTAACAGTACAAGTAGCTGGTTATCTGTAGTAACATTACAAGCAACTGGGTAGTAACAGTACAAACAGCTGGGTAGTAACATTACAAGCAGCTGGGTAGTAACAGTACAAACAGCTGGGTAGTAACAATAAAAACAGTTGTATTTGCAGGATGTTGCAATTAGTAAGATATAGTAACTAGTCAACAGTCACAACAAGGCTAGATCAGACTCATGACAAAATCAATTTATGAGAAGATTTTGGCAGACATTCTCAGCTTTCATGTTTGATGTAATCATGTCTTTCTGTCCTAAATTATTCATAGTTTTATCCATTATTTTACACAGTGTTGCCATCCAAAACTGTTTGATAGCATTGTCCATCATGTCACATTGTACAAGCATGTTTTTCCATCATTATTTATAGCACTCTGCATCATCTTACACTTTTCACCCATGTCTGTCAACAGCTGTTCACAATTATTCTTGTCTGTCAATCAACCTTGTCTCATAATTTCTGTTCCTCATTTTTGGCAGCACTATATTCTATCATTTTACACTGAGTTGGGATGCTAAGGAGTTCACATTGCTTGTGTGTGAATTTCATGGTTCTTTTTTTGCTCTAACCAAAATTCTGAAGCACCTCCACGTGGTGTATCGCCAAAACAGAAAACTTCTGAGTTCTAGAATTGCGTAGCTAATGTTCAGGGATTGAATAGCACTAGAGTGGCCAAACTAAATGATTCCTACTGTGGTGCAACATGTTGCACACTAAACTAGGGGGAATCACTTGAGCCCAAGACTTAACTCTGACGTTAACCTGGTTTACTGCATACATGACAATTCCACAATGGATAGATGGCAGGTTAGGGTAACTAGGAAGTGGCTCTGTGCAAGACATGACGATTCCTTGGGAGAGCCCAGAACCAGAGCACAGTGATAGAAAAACTCTATACAGAGTAATATAAGAAGAAGAAATCTGATCGTCAGAATTAGCTCCCCCATCAGACAAGTGTTTCAGCCCTTTTATATCCTTTGCAGGCCCATATAATTAGGTACTCCAAACTGAATTTATATTATAATTGGAAAGCTCCCGTGGATGGTGGGGAATGTTGCTCCTAGCTTATTCTCCCTACTTACTTAACACCAGATGTAAGAATTCTTTAGATGCATGCTGGGCTAGGTTGGAATGCCTGCGAAAGAAATTGCAGCTCATGACTCAAACTCGGCAAGTTGCGGAATTGCAGAAAAGCCTAGACACTGTAGATAATGCCAAGGAAATAAACTTGGCATTAGCTCAGCAGCCCTAGTTCAACAACAACACTGCATTTAATTTGTCTGATTAATTTTTGTTTTATTTCATGCTACACCAGTTCTGTTGTTCTTCATTATAATTGTTGTCATCATGATCATTATCATCATCAGTCCTCATCATACCTGGAAACTCAAAAGATGGAGACACAAACTTTGCCTTCAGTGTGATCCCATTTTGTCTTTCACTTTTTTATCATGTTCTGCCACTGCCATAATTATGATTAGCATTATTCATGATTAATCATTGACTTATTTGGTAGAACTATTTCATTTATGACGTAATCTTAGAGCCACACGTAACACATGAGCTAAACTGTAAACATCCTTCACCTTGTCTAGGTTCCCAGTTGTTGGCATGGGAGTCCTTCACTGGGTCGACCTGACCGTCTCAGAGCCCAGCTTCTTCAAGCTCAACACAGATCATACACCTCTTCATCTCGTTCTTGTGGATGAGGTTAGTCAACTGTTCTCGTAATGAGTGACTTTATACTTGCAGTCCTGTACGACTTCACTCAGAGTCTTTGGAGGATAACAGGTCAGGAATTAACACAACTGCAGTGATCTGAGAATGAAATACTTGGAAGAATCTGTGGTCAGATCAAAGCTACGAGTATTACCATATTTACTTGATTCTAAGATGCACATTTTTTTTCACACGTTAACCTCTGCTAGATGCGTCTTAGAACTTATGACATCTTACATTGATGTAAACAAAATGTTCATAATTGGCAGCTGGAGCAGGAAGAAGTTAAAGTATAGTTGAAGAAATGTGCATCAGATCAAGTCTAGGGCAGAGACAACAATGGTGGGGAGCTATCATTAGAAGCAGCAACTAAAGGATCACATGGAAGCAGCTGCTGGACAGATTCAGCACATGGACAGTAACAGAGAGGCAGGAATGATGGGATCAACTTCAAGGCTTAAGATCAAGAGAGTAACCAAGAAGGAGATGGATAGACAGCTTATACATAGGCCTAAAAGAGTTTGGAATTGTTACTGAAGAGCTGCCGTCAAGAAATCAAAGTGGATACTTGTTGGAGTCAAAAACTTGAACATTGTACTCAAGAGTTGAACTGAGTGTGTAAACAAAATTATTTTCTACTTTTGAGTACACTTTAAAACAAACCTGAACTTAAAAACTGTGGTGTTTACAGTATTTGTTTGCAACATTCACGTTAGTATTCAGTGTCGCTGAAGTTCCCATCATTTCTGTATTTCCAGATTGTGTCCAACCATCCATTGTTACACCAGAGGGCGCTGGACCTGCTGACTCGATTGTTTGAGAATACCTATGATGAGCTGGATGTTCTTGTTAGGGTGGGTATTCCACTCTGTATTAGTTCTTGCTGAGGAGGGCTTTGTTGGCTAACACATTCACTCTATTTGTTAGTGTCTTCTTGTTATCTTCTTTGTCTCTGTTTATCAGTCTCCTATTTTTCTTACCTTGAAGACCCCACAAAAAGGGCTGTCTTGTAATACTATCAGCTAATGACCTCAGTTGCTATTCTATCCACCACTGCCTTTTCCTGGTTCTTTCCATCAAATCCACATTGATAATCTTGTTAGACCACCTCAGTGGCTATTCTATCCACCACTGCCTTTTCCTGGTTCTTTCCATCAAATCCACATTGATAATCTTGTTAGACCACCTCAGTGGCTATTCTATCTACCACTGCCTTTTCCTGGTTCTTTCCATCAAATCCACATTGATAATCTTGTTAGACCACCTCAGTGGCTATTCTATCCACCACTGCCTTTTCCTGGTTCTTTCCATCAAATCCACATTGATAATCTTGTTAGACCACCTCAGTGGCTATTCTATCCACCACTGCCTTTTCCTGGTTCTTTCCATCAAATCCACATTGATAATCTTGTTAGACCACCTCAGTGGCTATTCTATCCACCACTGCCTTTTCCTGGTTCTTTCCATCAAATCCACATTGATAATCTTGTTAGACCACCTCAGTGGCTATTCTATCCACCACTGCCTTTTCCTGGTTCTTTCCATCAAATCCACATTGATAATCTTGTTAGACCACCTCAGTGGCTATTCTATCCACCACTGCCTTTTCCTGGTTCTTTCCATCAAATCCACATTGATAATCTTGTCAGACCACCTCAGTGGCTATTCTATCCACCACTGCCTTTTCCTGGTTCTTTCCATCAAATCCACATTGATAATCTTGTTAGACCACCTCAGTGGCTATTCTATCCACCACTGCCTTTTCCTGGTTCTTTCCATCAAATCCACATTGATAATCTTGTTAGACCACCTCAGTGGCTATTCTATCCATCAAATCCACATTGATAATCTTGTTAGACCACCTCAGTGGCTATTCAAGCATCCATTTACAAAAATCGTTACCATCTGGTTGTCATTTTTATTGTTCTCCTTGTTTCACAGCCATACAATTGGACTGATGACATTTGAGCTGAAGATTCTTATTATGTGTTGGGCATTTTGTTAACTTATACTAAAACTGAAAGCCCAGAACATTTTAGATCACAGATTCCATACTTGTACCAGATTTGATTCCCTTGTGTAAACATTAAAAGTGTGTATATTTTCTCATGGAAAGAGAAGAAAACAAATAAAGAGGTCCTAGAAAACTTAGAAATAAAAAGAGAATTAATGAAGGTCAAAACTAGACAACTAAAATATGTTGGCCATATAAAAAGACATAACACCTTACTTCTTCTTCTTCTTCTTCTTGCGATCGCATCTTTGATGATTACACCGTCAGACGAGTTCTCATGATGAATTCGACTGTTGTTTGAAGTTCCTCTTTAACTCCATATAGCTTTGAGTTTAGTGTTGAGTCATTCGGCCAGTATATCTTTCTTAACTGGTCATACAGAGGACAGTCCTGTAGAACATGCTCAGCAGTTTGTTCGTTTAATCCACATGTGCACAGTGGTGAAGCAGACAATCGTAGCTTGTGCATGTGTTTATTCAGTTTGTTATGCCCTGTCCTGAGTCGAAAAATAGTTATCTGTCCCTGCCGGTCGAGAGTGTGATAGTCGTCTTTGGGTTGGTTCTGTTCTCTTCTGATAGTCTGGATAGCTCTCTTTTTCTCAAAGTATGTGACTTCATTATCTTCTTGTTCACATTCTCCTCCCTTTTTTGCAAGTTTATCTGCCTTTTCATTTCCGGGTACACCACAATGAGATGGTACCCACTGAAGTATGGTTCTCTTTTTGGCAGCTACCTTGTTTAGTTCATTTCTCAGATGCGGGAGTTTACCACCCTTGAGAGCTTGCAGGACAGACAGTGCATCTGTGAGGATGACTACCTGGTGGCAGTCAGAGTTGGTGTTATAAATCATATTTGCAGCTTGCTCTAGAGCTTGAACCTCAGCTGTATAGTTGGAACAGAATTTACCAGTGGGAATGTGCCTAGTCTCATAGTGGTTGTCAGGATATGAGATAAAGATACCGGCACCTCCATTCCTAACAGCATTAGTTGCTGATCCATCTGTATAGGCATGTATCCATGATTGATCGGGATAGCTTTCTTGGATCATACTCAATGTAGCAGTTCGTTTTTGCAGATCATTATACTCACATCCACTTGTGAGACCACTGACTGATGTATTAATTTGGAGGGCACTGCTGGCCTGCTCCCATGGTACAGGGTATAGGGTGGGCTTCAGTGGTGTTGTCTTCATGGATAGGTCTTCTTGATGCTGTCTTATAAGTCTTTTCCCCCGATGCACAAAGCTGCTACGCTTTAGACGTCCCAATGCCAGATCATCTAGTCTTGCCTTCATTGGGTGCATTGGCATACTGTTGTACTTTTCCATCTGGATCATGGTTTTTGTGTCTCTTCTATGGGACAATGTCTGTAATCCAGCAACCTTCTGCATCTCTGTTATTGGTGTAGTTTTCATGGCTCCTGTAATGAGCCTGAGAGCTTGATTTTGCACCTTGTCCAAAGACTGCAGATGTGAGTTAGCAGCTGATGACCATGCTGCTGAGCTAAACTCTAAGTGTGGTCTTATTACTCCATTATAAATCTTCTTTAGATTTCGTTCATTTGCTCCCCAGTTGGTACCTGCTAATTTTCTGAGTATGCCTAGTCGTCTTCGGGCCTTTCCTTCTGCATTTTCAATATGCTTATTCCATGTAAGCCTTTGGTCAAATGTCACCCCAAGATAGGTGGGGTAGCTTTCTTCCTTGATCACGGTTGTCCCTAGGTGTATGTTAGCTGATTTGTCCTTGGGGGCGAGGGAGAACAGTGTTGTGGAGGTTTTGTCTGTGTTTATTGTGATAAGCCATTTCTCTGCCCATGACACTAGCATGTCTGCTGCCCGCTGCATTCTATAATTTGCTGTGGTGACATTTTCATCAGCGCACCAGAGTACTAGGTCATCTGCATATAAGGCAGCTTTAACTCCTGCAGGGAGATCTTTCACCAGGTCATTGATGTAAACAAGGAAGAGTGTTGGGGAAATTACTCCTCCTTGAGGTACCCCCTGATGGAGCAACACTTTTCTGCTCTGCAGACCGTCAAGAGTGACTCTAGTTCTCCTGTTATGCAAGTATGACTGGATCCATTTCATCATGTTGCCTTGGATTCCACTTCTCCTAAGTTTTGCAATGAGGCCATCTTTCCACACCTTGTCAAAGGCCTGCTTGAAGTCGACCCAGATCGTTAGGACCTTTTTCTTCTCCTGGAAGGCATCTTCTATTGCTTGAGACAAGTAAGTAACTTGGTCTTCTATACTGTAGCATTCTCTAAATCCAGCTTGTTCCGGCACCAGGATCTGCTCAGACTCTAAATACCATTTCAATCTGTGGTTGACTATTCGCTCCATAGTCTTCCCAACACAGCTTGTGAGACTGATTGGCCGGTAACTTGCAGCCTCGGTCTTACATTTCCCTTTCTTTAGTATGGGTATTGTGATGGCTTCTCTCCATACTTGGGGTACCGTTCCTTTCAACCAGCTGTGGTTGAATATCTCAAGCAGTTTTGTCTTTGCTGCTGAGCTCAGATTTACTAGCATTTCGTTGCTGATTTTGTCTGGGCCGGGTGACTTTTGAAACTTAAGCTTGGAAATAGCCTTCTGTAGTTCTCCTAGTGTGATGGGTTCCCTCATTGGGGCAGGAGTATCTGTCTGTCCCATGGTTGCCAGTATTTCTTTTCTTATCTCTCTCTGATGATCTATGTTAATGGGTAAGTTGCTTTCTGAACTGTATCTTCTAGCAAACAAGTCTGCAGCTTGTTTTCCTCTGAAAAGTTTGCCACCTTCATCCAATGTGATAGTCTGCCTAGGTGAGGAACGCTCTTCATTTAGAGACTTGACTAATCTCCAAAGTTTCCTGCCGTCTTTCTCAAGGTTCAGCGATGCCGTTTTAGTTCTCCAGCTTTTCCGTTTTTCTTCTAGCTTTGTTCTCTGAAACTCTGCTACAGCCTTTTTCCATTTGTTGTGAGTTTCAAGTGAAGGCTGAGACTCTGCGTCCTTTCTAGCCCTGTCCATAGCTTCCTGACGTTCTTGGAGTGTGCTGGACCAGTATGGTATGTAGTTACGCCGGCATCCTTTGGGAATGGTTTCTTTTGCAGCTTGTAGTATGCATCTGTTGAAGTCTTTTACCACTTCATTAATGTCTCTGTTCTGTACCTTGAGGGTAGACAGCAGCGTGTTCACCTGATGCCTGAATAAACCCCAGTTGGCTTTTTTGTAGTTCCATCTTGTAATGGCTGGGCCTGTACTGAGAGTTGCACTCTGGACAGTAAGAAAGATTGGGCGATGGTCGCTTCCCCCTAGTTGGTCTCCTACTTCTCTACTAATAGATCCAGCTATATCTGGTGTGGAGAAGGCAAGATCTGGTGTTGAAGTTGTGTGCCATCCTCTGGAGTAGAAGGTAGGAGTATCTGTGGCATTATTGACTAGGATTAGGGAGTGATCATCTTGCCAAGTTTCAACCTCTTCACCTCTGTGATCCAGATGGTTATAGCCCCAGCTCTGGGAGTGGCTATTAAAGTCTCCAACTGCTATAAAGTTGGTGGCTGGTACCTGTATAGAGCTGAGACTCAGGGGTTTGTTGTTCGGACAGTAATAGTTCAGGAGTTCTATTTCCATCTTGTCTACCTTTATCTGCAACAGCTGATATTCTGCTCCATCCATGAAGGTTTTCCTTTCGTGTGCAGGAATGTTATTCCTTACAAGAGTAAGTACTCCTCCTTTTCGTCTATCTTTTCTGTCGGATCTGAAGCATTGATATCCCCTTATTTTAAAGGTTTGATCTGCTTTCAAGTGAGTCTCTTGGATACAGCAAACACTGACTTGCTTCTCATACAAGATGTTTTCCAGCTCTGTCTTTTTGCTGTATCCAGCCTGCTTGCTGTTCACTCCCTCTGCATTCCAGTGCATCATGACAAGTGGCACTCTGGGTTTCTCTTTTTCTGTTTTGTTTTGGTCAGTAGTTCTCCTCCGCCGTCTGCTGACTCCACAAGACGGTCTAGAGGGTCCTCCAGTAGCTGAGGGTGGGCTCTGTCGAGGCTCAGAGCCCGGCACTGCACCTGCCTGGTGGAGCTCCACAGGGCGAGCACCAGTACGAGATTTATTTGACGGTGTACTCTCCATAGAAAAAAAAAAGCGAGTTGCGTGATACTGTGGTTTCCGGTGCGCCTTCTGGCCCAGTATCTATGACTTTAGCACCTGTTCAACGGGAGAGTGGGCTCATCCCTAATCTGTTTATGTTCCCAGTAGTAGACTATTCGCAAGCAGCCTGGGGGTGTCACTGCTCTGCGCGGACCTTGTTTACCGAGGCGGCGTCCGAGCTCGTATGGTGAAAATATGGTTGCATTATCTTCAAAATAGCCCTGTCTTTCCTGCCATCCTGCAACTTTGAGTTAGGGAGTTCTGAGCTCCAGTCTCTTTCCCAGGCATTTTATCCTGGCCTGGCACGCATACAGAGGACCCCACTTCTGGTTCTAAGTTAGCAGTTGGGGACAGGTGGGGTAGCACACTGTGCATTCCCCGTCATCCAGGGGGCTCTCCAACTATGCAGAGCTTGCACAATGCTGTGCTCTGGTTCTGGGCTCACCCAAGGAATCCTCACGTCCTGCACAGAGCCACTTCCAGATACCCACCACCTGCCAACCCCCCATTGTAGAAATCTCCTGCATGCGGCCATCCAGTCAAGAGCCAGTATTAAGTCTGGTGCCCAAGTGATTCCCCCCAAGCTCAGTGTGCAATTCTGGGTTCTCATCATGCTGCAACACAGGGGGGATTGTGATGCTCAGCCATCTCTCTCAACTCTGCACCGATAAATGACATCGGGGACTTAACTGTGTCTCAGTACTGGGAGGCCCCGTTTCCGGGTACACCACACACAGCCAGTTGAGGCAACGGTCGCCGTGGGCGAACACCTTACTGAAGACCATAATAGAAGTGAGAGTTGAAGGTAATTAAGCAAGAGGAAGACATCGCTATAAGTGGGAAGATAACAACAAGAGATGGACAGGAAAGAGTCTATCGGAGCGCTATCAAGACAAGAGACAGAAGTCATTGGAGATAGCAGCCGCCGGCCGTCGATGTGGAGATGACACCTCATGATGATGATACACAGAATGTCCGATTGGCTGAGTGGTTAGAGGTGCTTCCCTCTCACGACAGAGTTACTAAGTTGAGGGATTGAACCCTGGTAGCCCCACGCTCCAGTCTACCCAGCTGTAAATGGGTGCCTCACTGCTTTTGAGTTAAGGAAGGCAAAGGCAGTGAGGTCACCCCACCTCATAAAAGCTGGACCTAGTGTGGTGAAGTCTCTAACACTTCATTCCCCCATGGCAGTATCTCCTATATGACTATCTTTACCTTTTTAATATGTTTATTGACCAAGAGCTGACACTCAGTGACCAGTGGATCAAGGTCAAGTCAATATGTTTATAGTTTATTCAGTTGTCTGGTGTTACCAGGCAACCTCGGGTTCTTGTCCATTATTAGTATTATTTTATCACATACAGTGTGAAAGTTGAAGGGCAGGAGAAGGATAGAGAGAGGACATCTGATGGGATAGCTGGACGAGATGATTTAGGAAAACAGCCAAGTGTCCCAAGTACTGGAATAATAATTTATTTGTTAATATATATTTATAGGGAGCCGCAGTAGCATAGTGGTTAGTGCACTGGCTTCCTAGCGCAGTGGTCTATGGTTCGATCCCCAGATGAGGCGGGAATTTTTTAGGCCACAAACGGCTCCTGGGTCGACCCAGCCCCAAATGGGTACCAGAGCAACTCTGGGAAGGTTAAGGCGGCCGGCGTGATGCCGACCACATCACCCCTAGTGTGCTGACGGTCAAGATAATATGGGCCTAACACCATATTCCCAATATGCCTCAATGAGCGTGTAACGGGTTCCTTTAACTTTTTTTTTTTTTTTTATATTTATTGAAGTACTGGAATGCTCAAAAGGCAGGCAACTGTGGACATCATTAATTCCCAGAACCATTAATAATGACACTTTGTGTTGATTGTCACACAACAAGAGTACTTGTATACTTTTTGCTGATTCTAAATCTCATTGCAGCTTGAACTGAAGAAGATGTTGCTGGATCGAATGTTGCACCTGCTACACAAAGGTTGTGTGATACCTGTAGTTACGTTTATCACTAGGTGTGTGGAGGACACAGACATCTCCCTGGTCAGACATTTTGTTACTGAGGTAATCTTACTGTACTTCTTGCTTGTGTTTACTGTACAGTATATTTTTCTGGTTAATTCTCGTTATCTGTTGAGTGGTCGATTAGTTAGAATGCTTGCTATTTGAGGAAAAGTTGCCAGGTTCAGAACCAGGTAGCGTCATGTTCCAGACCCTCCAGCCATAAATGAATGGCTTATTCTGCTGTTGAATTAGAAATGCGAAAGGCAGTGAGGAAGCCCTCCCTCCCTAACTCCTTTTATTTTATGCATATTTTCCTTATGGAGTATTGAGCCACCTCTGCAGCTGGTTTCCTTGCACCAATCATTCACGTCTGCTCTTGTGTGCTCTTGTAGCTGTAGTTTCTGTACCAATTTGTTTTATGTAATAAGGTTGCCAGCCCCTGATATAGGTCACCTTGTGCACATGCCTGAGAGAATAGTAGGCCTCTTCTTTCTTTGTCTCATTAGAGCGCGCACGCCCCCCCCAGGCTTTTTCTTCTTTTTTGTATTACTTTTGACTGATGTATGGATGTCAGTAAATAATACACACATAAAAGGTATGTTTCAGGCGTCTGTATTATTTATTTACTGTTTACAGGCCTCGTGTTTCCCTCTTTATTTATTAAAAATTTTTGAATATCAGCATTTATAACTGTCAATTTGAGTGACAAATGTGAGCCAAATGTCAACTGACATCTGTCAACATTGGCACAAGCTGCTCTTTCTCCAGTCATATGTGTGCTGTTAGTTCTGTTATATCGTTGTGTGTATAGGGAAAGGCACAACCTGTGTACTGGCACGTATAATTGTCTAGGTGTATAAGAAATGTCCCTGTCGCTCATCAAGCAACCACCAACACATGGTTACAGTCCCAAGAAACATTTAATGAAATATCACATAAATGTAGTTAAAGTAGCATTTTACAGCAAACATCAAACTGATCCCATTGAGAGCAATTACTTGTATTATAAATGCCAGCTTCTCAAACACTGAAGCTATCACACAATTTCATCACAAATTATCCTATTCATAAAACTATCCTTCTCGAAATCACATCTGTTCAGAACAACAGAATACACACCCGGTCCACTCACAACCCAGCGAGCAGTTCACTCCATTCATATTCTCCCCTGAAAACTATCTCACCAAAACTCCTTCATTCCCACGCGATGTACGCTGATAACATTTATTTGCCTGACGTTAACTCAGGTTGCCTGACGAGTAATCACTCAAGTTGAAAACGTTCCATTTATACAAATCAAGAGCTATATATTTTGCATTACCCTGTGACAAACATCAACTGTTATTTCTTGTTTAAAGTGGTGCTACTCGCACATGTTGACTAGGCAGTGATTTGCCTGGTTATATGTGTTCATATCAAGTGTCATATCATTCATACTGGTGTTATTATTAGTGGATTATTCTTCTGCTTACTATCCAGTCTTTTTCCTCCCTTTTCATAAATGGAGGATTTCAATGCTTTCAGTGTTACTGCCTAGAATAGCAGCTTGACAGGGAGGCTTTCGCTAGACATATTAAGGTAGAGACATGAGAGAAACTAAAGACAGTTTGTGAGAGATATTTAAGCATGTGAGCAAGATTTTCTAATACACACATGCTTTCTTAGCATGCAGAAATCTGTCTCACCATAATCGTAATGTGGTAACTGGTGATATTTTGTTGATGTTCCAGTTGTTAGACATGATTGCACCACCATACACAAGTGAGTTTGTACAGCTGTTACTACCCCTGATAGAGAACAAAGCTGTGACTGAGACGTTACGAACAAGTGATGGGAAAGATCCAGTTTCAGAATTTATTGGTCAGTCACTTTTTTCCAACATACTTTTTCTAATACTTTTTCTTTTGTATTCACCACCTGTTTCCTTTCTCAGTATTTCACCTGTTTTCTTCACCTTCTTCCACCTGTTTTCTTCATCTTCTTCCTCCTGTTTCCTTCACCTTCTTCCACCTGTTTTCTTCACCTTCTTCCACCTGTTTTCTTCATCTTCTTCCTCCTGTTTTCTTCACCTTCTTCCACCTGTTTTCTTCACCTTCTTCCTCCTGTTTTCTTCACCTTCTTCCACCTGTTTTCTTCACCTTCTTCCACCTGTTTTCTTCACCTTCTTCCACCTGTTTTCTTCACCTTCTTCCTCCTGTTTTCTTCACCTTCTTCCACCTGTTTTCTTCACCTTCTTTCACCTGTTTCCTTCCTCAGTATACCTCCTGTTTTCTTCACCTTCTTCCACCTGTTTTCTTCACCTTCTTCCTCCTGTTTTCTTCACCTTCTTCCACCTGTTTTCTTCACATTCTTCCACCTGTTTTCTTCACCTTCTTCCACCTGTTTCCTTCCTCAGTATTCCTCCTGTTTTCTTCACCTTCTTCCACCTGTTTTCTTCACCTTCTTCCACCTGTTTTCTTCACATTCTTCCACCTGTTTTCTTCACCTTCTTCCACCTGTTTTCTTCACCTTCTTCCACCTGTTTTCTTCACCTTCTTCCATCTGTTTTCTTCACCTTCTTCCACCTGTTTTCTTCACCTTCTTCCACCTGTTTTCTTCACCTTCTTCCACCTGTTTCCTTCCTCAGTATTCCTCTTGTTTTCTTCACCTTCTTCCACCTGTTTTCTTCACCTTCTTCCACCTGTTTTTTTCACCTTCTTCCTCCTGTTTTCTTCACCTTCTTCCACCTGTTTCCTTCCTCAGTATACCTCCTGTTTTCTTCACCTTCTTCCACCTGTTTTCTTCACCTTCTTCCACCTGTTTTCTTCACCTTCTTCCACGTGTTTTTTTCACATCTCCTTTTTATTATTCTCCTTTCCGTTTGTCTTCTTCCTTTTTAATTATCTACTTTGCCTTGTGCCATTAAACATTTAAAGTCATCTGTTATTGCGGAATTATATGTAGAAATTGCCCAATGGGCTGATCACCCGTTGGCTTGTCACACCGATTACGGAAACAACGGCAGATGGATCTATCTGTTGTTGCCCTAAAGACGCCGCTAGGCGTGATGGGAAACTACAACAGAGAAAATCAATCTGCTGTTGCCCTTAAGACGCCACAAGGCGTGATGGCCTCTGACTGCTTGGTCGGTCTTTGGCTAAGGACGGAAGAAAAAAAGAGAAGAGAATATGTAGAAATTAATGAGTTAATATACAGTTGTAGCTGTTCTAAATTGTTGTGCTGAGTGAATTCCCAGTATTAAATAAGTGATATGATTAGATAATAAATGAAGATCACTGAAGATTAACATGAAATTATAACTCTCAGCAATAAATTAAAAGGACTGCTGTACGGCTGTCATCCACTACTGTAAGGCTAGGATCCACTGCTGTAAGGCTAGGATCCACTGCTGTAAGGCTAGGATCCACTGCTGTAGGGCTAGGATCCACTGCTGTAGGGCTAGGATCCACTGCTGTAAGGCTATGATCCACGGTGGGGTTGACAAAAATAGATCATTTGTGCCATCTATAGGACTAGGGACAAAGAAGTAGTCTACATTAAGACCACAAGGTCTTCACTGGGGACAAACAAATTAAAACAGCAGAGAGCAGAAACTGAGGACTAGTGCCTTAATGTATTTTTTAAAAATGAAAATGATATAAGCCATAGATGGAACGTTCTGTAGTCTTGCCTGGGGTCTACCATCAATGACAAACTCTAGACACAGAAATAGACAGCTGCATTTGCAAAGCTGCAACATCTTTGCCTGCCTCAAAGTGCATGTTTGGGGAAACTCCAGACTCACAATGAAGACCAAAGCTGTGGTAAACAAAGCTTGTGTCCCCAGCACACTTCTGTATGGCAGCAAGTCATGGACAGCCTATGCCAAACTAGAAAAAGGATCAGTACTTTCCATCTGCTGTGTCTATGCCATATTCTTGGTATTTCGTGGAAGGGCAAAGTGACAAATGTCAAGGTGCTGTCACATGGTGGCCTTCAAAGCCAGTATGGCCATTGCTGCTTATTGACTACCACAAAGCAACATAATTGTTGATGATCATGTATTGTAGCTGATTTGATCACTGTTCCTACTAATGTGTTTTGGTCTTCACTTTTTCATCCTGCCTGCCAGTAACAGTACATTACTCTGACAGACATTTGATTGACGTGGTATGGACGCTTGCTCTGTTTTCTGTC
Source organism: Oreohelix idahoensis (assembly GCA_024509875.1). Lineage (NCBI taxonomy): Eukaryota > Metazoa > Mollusca > Gastropoda > Stylommatophora > Oreohelicidae > Oreohelix > Oreohelix idahoensis. Next base: position 103,780 of record JAMPIV010013894.1, read on the forward strand.
ATTTTATTCACCAACGTATTTACAGTAGATTAATGAAAAAATTATCAATACATGAAATGTTCGTTTCACAATTATTCAAGCTTCAACTTGCTTGTTCATTGACTTACTTGCATTCAACATAAGATTGGTTCAGACCTCTGAGCCTTTCTACTGGTCATAGATATTTCTAGCTCATAATTATTGTATCTCAGATCTGTGTTACATCTTATTCTACTTTATTCTGGTTGCTTCATCTTGAATCTTGCATCTGATGTTAATCTTTTCTTGGTTCGGGTACTGGCCTGACCGCCAGGGTTTGAACAACTCGCCAAGACTTGTTACTTCTTCCTTAACAACTTCATCATTACACATTGTCATTTATGTTTGTTATCAAATGTTCCTCATCTACGGTTGAACATCGCATTTCACTAAATCTTCAAAAAAATCATCATCTACGTACCTTATTAAATTTGAAATGTCCACTAATTTACACTACACAACTTTCCTTCGAAATAATAATTCTAATTTCTGGCAGCTGGAGTTGTTAATCTGTTGACTACAGATGTCACAGCTATGTACACGCTGGGATGTCACAGCTATGTACATGCTGGGATGTCACAGCTATGTACACGCTGGGCAATAAACTCACTGCTCTGCTAGAGAAAGATCTCTCTTCACTGTTCAACTTCTGTCTGTGTGTGTGTGTACGCGTAGGACTAAAAAAAAACCTGTGTTTTTACTCACTTGCTTTACCACGTGATAAACCCTACTACAACTTACTAGACTCATTCAAGGGAGCCTATTTCAATGGACATAACTCATTTTATACTTTAACTCTATAGTCCTGCGGAATGCAACTCCTACTCTTGGCGTAAATTAATTTTATAACACCAGTTACCTCTCTTTGAATTCACCAGCCACAACTGCTTAGACAGAACAGACTATGCTGGCTTGGCTATGTCTGCCATATGGAAGATGGTTGCATCCCTAAAGATATTTTCTATGGACAATTGACAGATGGCAACAGAACAGTCGGGTAACAGCAGCTGAGGTTGAGAGATGTCTGCAAGAGAGACATGAAGGCACTGGACATAATTCCAGCAATCTCTAGGAGGATGGCACCAAATTGTCATGCTCCATACGGTGCCACCTCAGGTTGGGTGAATAGAAGCTCTTACAACAAGCAGAAGAGAAAGGAAAACTAGACAAATAAAGCAGCTGAAGGCCATCACCTCAAGGGTATCATTCCCATAGTCAGTTATGACTGAAGGCCATCACCTCAAGGGTATCATTCCCATAGTCAGTTATGACTGAAGGCCATCACCTCAAGGGTATCATTCCCATAGTCAGTTATGACTGAAGGAAGCTACTGTCAAATCTGAGTAAGAAACACTGTTAACTTTTGGAAAATTTCAGTGAGAAATAGAAATAGCACTTCAAAGTTTCCATCTATGACCACCAACATGTCCTGGCCACCAACATGTCCTGACCACCAACATGTCCTGACCACCAACATGTCCTGACCACGAACATGTAGCAGCCTAAGTGTGAGAAGGATGGCTGAGCAGTTTAAGTGTGAAAAGAAAAGCCTAGCAGCCTGTGTGAGAAGGATGGCTGAGCAGTTTAAGCGTGAGAAGAAAGGCCTAGCAGCCTAAGTGTGAGAAGGATGGCTGAGCAGTTTAAGTGTGAGAAGAAAGGCCTAGCAGCCTAAGTGTGAGAAAGATGGCTGAGTAGTTTAAGTGTGAGAAGAAAGGCCTAGCAGCCTAAGTGTGAGAAGAAAGGCCTAGCAGCCTAAGTGTGAGAAGAAAGGCCTAGCAGCCTAAGTGTGAGAAGAAAGGCCTAGCAGCCTAAGTTTGAGAAGGATGGCTGAGCAGTTTAAGTTTGAGAAGAAAGGCCTAGCAGCCTAAGTGTGAGAAGGATGGCTGAGCAGTTTAAGTGTGAGAAGAAAGGCCTAGCAGCCTAAGTGTGAAAAGGATGGCTGAGCAGTTTAAGTGTGAGAAGAAAGGCCTAGCAGCCTAAGTGTGAGAAGGATGGCTGAGCAGTTTAAGTGTGAGAAGAAAGGCCTAGCAGCCTAAGTGTGAGAAGGATGGCTGAGCAGTTCGTGTGAGAAGAAAGGCCTAGTAGCCTAAGTGTGAGAAGAAAGGCCTAGGAATCTAAGTGTGAGAAGAAAGGCCTAGGAATCTGTGTGAGAAGAAAGGCCTAGGAATCTAAGTGTGAGAAGAAAGGCCTATGAATCTAAGTGTGAGAAGAAAGGCCTAGCAGCCTGCCTAAGTGTGAGAAGAAAGGCCTAGAAAAATAAGTGTGAGAAGAAAGGCCTAGGAATCTAAGTGTGAGAAAGGCCTAGAAATCTAAGTGTGAGAAGAAAGGCCTAGAATTCTAAGTGTGAGAAGAAATGCCTAGAAATCTAAGTGTGAGAATAAAGGCCTAGGAATCTAAGTGTGAGAAGAAAGGCCTAGCAGCCTAAGTGATAAGAAAGGCCTAGAAATCTAAGTGTAACAAGAAAGGCCTAGCAGCCTAAGTGTGAGAAGACAGGCCTAGCAGCCTAAGTGTGAGAAGAAAGGCCAAGCCTAAGTGTGAGAAGAAAGGCCTAGCAGCCTAAGTGTGAGAAGGATGGCTGAGCAGTTTAAGTGTGAAAAGAAAGGCCTAGGAATCTAAATGTGAGAAGAAAGGCCTAGCAGCCTAAATGTGAGAAGAAAGACCTAGAAATCTAAGTGTGAGAAGAAAGACCTAGCAACCTAAATGTGAGAAGAAAGACCTAGAAATCTAAGAAGAAAGGCCTAGGAAGTATGAAGCTTTATTAGCATGTTTGGAAAACTATAACAGCAATTGAAATGTGGTTCCTCAGGAGAATGCTGTATATCCTATGGACAGCAGGGAATTAAATGAGGGCTTACTACAGACAGACTGTTTAATAAAGACCACAGCTAGTGACAGTAAAAAGAAAGACAATTATTTGGCCATTTACTTAGGAAGCACAGCCTGGAAGTCGAGGTGACCATGGTGGGAAAGATGACAGACAGACAGAAGCAGAGGTAGACATAGAGGATAAACCTCGGGGATGTGACAAGATGTCTGAGAACACAGCAAGCATCTGAAATGCTGGACAGCTTTAAACATAGACAGCCTTTGTCAAGAGAAGTGACTGTTAATGGACGACATTATGATAATGTTATCAGAACACAGCCTGGAAGTCGAGGTGACCATGGTGGGAAAGATGACAGACAGACAGAAGCAGAGGTAGACATAGAGGATAAACCTCGGGGATGTGACAAGATGTCTGAGAACACAGCAAGCATCTGAAATGCTGGACAGCTTTAAACATAGACAGCCTTTGTCAAGAGAAGTGACTGTTAATGGACGACATTATGATAATGTTATCAGAACTTACTTGTACATGTTATAGGTCAAGATAAGATAAATGTTCAGTTTTGGTTTAGGTTTGGTTTTAAGGACTATTTTCATTGCACACGGACAACACCATCCGTGCTCAGATCTCCTCCCTTAGATCTCACAAGGAGGGTCTCAGCATAGTGCACGAACTCCATAGGACTGGTGAGAATCCCAATGTGTGTATATAAAAATCACACATTCTATAAATATTTTTGTGGTGGGTAGGTTTCTAATTTTTTTCAATTTTGCCAGGGCAGCGGCCCGTTAGGCCTACTCTTTGCGATTTCCAACTGCCCTTCGACATTTGCTGCGGGAGACTGAGCACCTATGGAGTGCAGTGACGTCGATTCTGATTAACATTAACTACCGTGTTACGGGTCTTTATATGATTATTATAGTCGGAGTAGACGTCTTGCTACTCTGGCCAATATTACCTAGAAGTAGAAATGGTAGACCCCGAACACAGCTATCCAACTCCAAATACTCAACATCACCACCAAGGCCGAGTGAACAGTCAAACAATGTTTATTGTACAAAACATAGCTCCACAGGTATCAACTTGACAGCTATTACAGCGTATGGCATAGAATGTATCATCATGTAAAGATCTGTAGCGTCAGTCGCTAGTAGCACTGTCCCCTACAGCTTTTCCACATATTTATTTATTCAGTTCAAAGAACTATATACTTTCTTGCACATGCAGATATCTCATACCCCTCACAAAAGATCTTGAAGTACAGAAATTGGTATCATATAAGAATCAAGCACACAATCATAAATATCTCAGGAGCTCAAACACAATACGTACACTCAGCATGAAAAACACCATAGCTCTCTTCTTTCTCTCCCACCAGTCACCTGTCTCACAAGACCCAGCCAAGCATGTTGGCTTAATGTAGCTCACCCGTCTTTTCCAGTGACCCGTGTAAAAATACACAAACACAGAGCCACGCTGAGCTAACGCTATATAATACACACCTGTTATGAATTTTAATCATAACACCGTGGAATTTTTAACATGCACAAATTGCACTCATCTTCTTCTTCCGTCCTTAACCACCGACCGTCAAAGCAGTCAGTGGCCATTACGCCTAGTGGCGTCTTAGGGCAACAGCAGATAGGTTTTCTTACGGGACCTCCTATTTTTTCGCCTTTATCCACGAAGGCATTAAGTTTACCCAGGTAATGTTCTGTAAAGTAAGAATAAAATCCTGTGTTCTAACTTAGCCCAGTTTTCTACCTTTAACCAGAACAAGTCTAGGTTAACAATATATTTTTAAGGTTGCATTTTTTATATTGTTTTCATTTCAGATCATTGTCGGACAAACTTCATGAACCAAGGCTAATGCAGAATTGACCTTTGACATTGTTGTGTAATGTTGATTCCGTAATGTTGTATAAATATTATCCTGCGGGTAATAATGGTTGGACAGATGCAACTACTGATATATTTTTAAGTGTGAATACAAAGAAAGCGGTTCAAGCTGATGGAAGGTTCATTCCCAGGTCAATGACTGCAAAGATGTCCTCCTCCACTTGGTGAAATCCTGTGCTTAATGGTGCAGATCAGGGCCTCTTAACTTATTTGTGCCAAGGACCACTTTGAATTGACAGATGAAGGCTATGGACAAGGCGTCTGTGGACCATAGGTTAAGAAACCGTGATGTAGATGATCATGCTTCTCCACAACTTTGGTCCTAGTGCAGGTTATCAGTTTTGTTGTGAGTGGTATGAAAACAGTTAACAGACATTGCTGTCTAGGTACAGAACGGCTTATTTGTCAAACATACATTAGGACATACTTTAATGCTGCAATTACAAGCAGATGGCTAATTTCACTGAATAAATATAAGTAGCACAGAGTGAAGCATATTTGATTGCCATATAACAGCATAGGTGATGTAGAATATATGTTAACATATATTGGTAACAAACTAGTTCATATATAGAAACTAGAAGAGGGATTACATTTTTTTTGGTTTTAATTGTATGAGAGACAGAAATTTGAAAGGAAGGAGAAACAGGGGGGAATATGGGGCAGAAGTAAATAGAATTATTTGGGGGTAGAGTTGTTATTTAACTAGGGCTGCTGAGCGTCTGACAGCGAGTGTTAGGTTGAAGAATCTAGGCTTCTCTGCCATGCTGAGCCTTGTTAAGTACCAGTTTCTTTGCCAGGTATTCTGTCCTGGTTTAGCGAGCATTTAAAGGACCTTCACATCTGGTTTCAAGCAAGAAAGGAGGAGGTGGGCACTTAGCATTCCTCACCATCAAGGGGGAGGTAAGGCGCCTCTGCAAACACACTGAACTAAAATACTGTGCTCTCGTTCTGGACTGTCCCATAGAATTGTAGCCGGAGTTACTCAAAGTTCTGGTTAAAGGGAAGTAACATAGGAAAACATAGACGGTTGTAGAAATAAGGGTTACATCCCTTTAAGTCATTAGATGGATTAAACTGTCAATATAGAATTGAGTAAGTGGTCGAGATTCACGTGAACTGTTTATGAGCGGGAAGAATTCGAGTTCTAGATAGTTTGAGGAAAGTTGTCTTTGCAAATCAGAAGTTAAGATTTAATCAGTAGTTTTTGAAATGTGAAAGATGTGCATCCTGTCAAGAGTTAGTCCTTGAGTGGTAGAAACAGCCTAGTTGGTTGTTCGTCTGTAGTGACAGACTTTACCACTCGTAATGCTCTTTTTGCCACTCATATGATTTAGAGATTCAAGCAGTTCAGCGTGCACATCGAGTTAGTTCTCTTGTTTAGTAAGACCAGCCCAGTTGGTTGTTGTGTGTGATATATAGATTTTTGCTACCCGTAAAGCTCTGATGCCACTCATGTATTGTGACAGATTTCGTAAGGAGCTAGATGTCAGATATTCAGTATACTTTTGGTGAGAACTGTGAGTTTCTGTACACCAGGTACGTGTTGAAGTAAGGCCTGTAGTTGAAGTATTGAACAAGAATATACTTTTGGTGAGAACTGTGAGTTTCTGTACGCCAGGTACGTGTTGAAGTAAGGCCTGTAGTTGAAGTATTGAACAAGAACAGACTTAGGATAGACAGCAACAGTAGTATGAAGTAGAGTAGAAACTTGGTAGACGTTAACATCCCTGGTGGTAGGCCAGTTTTGTATAGATGTACCAAGATGACATTTAGGAAATGGCAGAGATAGAAAAAGTTATTACAAATGAACAAAATTGACAGCAGTGAAGAAAAACATATAAGCATGCAGTGGTTCTCAACATGGGACCAGGCCACTACCAGAGTGAACGGCAACACATGTTTGTCTATGCAAAGAAGCCAGCAACTAGATTGGAAGGCTGGTTGTTCAGAATTTTACTAATTGTCTTCAAGTTTTTCTTCATGTAAAGAAAGTTGACATACAACTGGAGAAGTGTTGCTGTCATCGTTCACGTCAAGTATGTTGAGTCCGCAAGTCTAGTTTTGATACCATTTGTTACTAGAGCTAAATCTGAAGGGTAGTGATAGAACCTCACAATGTACGATCTACAATTAACAAGATAGTTGATTTATGGCATAAGTCAGTTAAAGTGAAGAATAGTAGACCCAAGCGTCAACAGCCACAGAATCATCGCATCCTGCACTGAATTACTTCCCAACTGCCTTCATCTATCCATTATGAGATCCTGCACACAGCCAACCAGGTAAAAGCCAAAGTTATTCCCCCAAGCTTAGCGTGCAGTGTTGAGCTCTCAGTAAATTTCACCTCAGTGGGAATCATGATGCTGTAGGAGCTACCCTGAGAGAATGTTGCCTGCCTCCAGGATGCACCACATGGAGGTGCTACAAGGTCTTGGTTTGTGGACGAACCTCGGAATTCATGCACCCCTGGTGGTAGAGTATACAAGGTCTTAGTAGACGAACCTTGGAATTCATGCACCCCTGGTGGTAGAGTATACAAGGTCTTAGTTAGTGGACGAATCTTGGAATTCATTCATCCCTGGTGGTAGAGTGTACAAGGTGATCACATTCTTCGTTCATTATTTTCCTTTCCTCCATACTCCCCTATAATTCCCATCCCTGTTTTCTCTATTTGGATCTGTCTTGTGCAAGCCGGGTCTTTACCTTTATTGTCTGCTCTGTCTCATTGGTTCTTCTCTGTGCTTACTCAGTCTTCCTTATCCTATTTGCTCTGTAGGATTACTTTTTCTCTCATCCATTTTTTCTTTTTATGTACTAGGTATCCGGTGGTCGCTACAGCTGCTTCTGTCATTGCTGTTCTCAGTTGTTCCCATTCAGTATCGATTGTCTTGGTGGTGATATCGTTGTCAATTTTGCCTAAAGCATCGAAATAGTTGTTCATTTTGACATTATATTCCTTCTTTATATCATTTGATTGCAGTCTGTGTACATCTATTCTTCTATTTTTATTCGGTTGGTATAACTTCTTCAGTTTAATTCTCATTTTAGCTATGCAGAGGTTATGATCGCTTCCGATCTCTGCACCTCTGTATGCTCTGACGTCTTGAACTGATGAGCGAAATTTAGCGCTTATGCAGAAGTGATCTATCTGGTTCTTAGTTCTGCCATCAGGTGAATTCCATGTTATCTTGTGGATATTCTTATGTGGAAAGATGGTGTCTGCCACAACGAGGTTTGATATTTCACAAAGTTCTAGAAGTCTTTCGCCATTTTGATTCAAACAGCCTATGCCATGAGTACCGAGATATCTTTGTACTCCATCGTTGTTGTCACCTACTTTGGCGTTAAAATCACCCATGACTGCTATTATGTCATGCTTGGGTATTGTGTTGATGGTACTTAGAAGTGCTTCATAGAAGTCATCTTTTGTGGTATCAAGAGCGTCGTTAGTTGGTGCATAACATTGTACAATTGAGAGCTTGAAAAATCGTGTCTGAAATCTAGCTAATATTAGCCTCTCATTGATAGGTACCCAGCTGATAAGCGATGCTGCTGCTTTCTGTGTCATTAGGATGGCTACTCCCTCTGTGTGACGATTATCATTACTACCAGAGTATATAATTTGCTTTTTTTCTTCTGAAATATATTTTATGCCCTTCCCCGTCCATCTACACTCGCTGACACCCAATAAGTCCAACTTATAATTATCCATTTCTTTAATTACTTCTTCCAATTTTCCGTCTTGATACATAGTTCTTACATTCCAGTATCCAATTTTAGAAATCTCCTTAGCCCCCAAGATATTAGAGTGAGTCATGTTTACTGTCGAGCCTGGTTCTGTTTCGGTAACAATAGCTTGTTTTACGATAGTGAATTGTTAACTCACTGATCAACCCTCCGATCCAACCGACCGATTCGAGGGTTTCGAGGTCAGTTATAGGAAAATATCTAAACTACTAGCGGCAAGTACACATAATGCAGTTGAATCTTGCAAACTAACTTATAACTTGTTAAATAAAGAAGTGAAGACAAAAACTCGAAGAGATAAAAGACATTTCATCAATGAACTGGCCGTAGAAGCTGAAAATGCTGCAAGAACTGGTAATAGTAGGTGCCTTTATCAAATTACAAAACAACTATGTCACCAGCCTACTGCTATGGAAACACCTGTTAAAGGTAAATTAGGGAATTCAATACCAACAGAAAAAGAACAAATGAAGAGATGGGCTGAGCACTTCATGGAGGTGCTAAACAGACCACCACCAACAGTAACACCTGATTTTAATAATGAAACATCCACAACCACCTTGCCAATAACTTGCGATGAATTCACGCTGGACGAGATCAAACAAGCCGTTAAAAGATTAAAAAATTTTTAAGCTGCTGGAGTTGACGAAATTTCAGGGGAAATGATTAAAGCAGTTAATGACAACAACCTCTTGAGAATTTTAGATATTATAAATGAAGTATGGAGAGAAGAACAACCACCACAACAATGGAAAGACAGTATATTGTAAAGTTACCGAAGAAAGGTGATCTATCAGACTGTAATAACTGGCGTGGTATATCTCTATTATCAGTACCTGGAAAATTATTATGTTGCATGATGTTAGAAAGACTTAAATTGCATGCTGACGAAAAGATCAGAGAAGAACAAGCGGGTTTCAGGCCGAAACGATCATGTATTGATCAAATATTCACACTAAGAACAATTATAGAAGAATCAGTGGAAAGGCAATCGCCACTTATTATCACCTTCGTCGATTTTCAAAAAGCCTTTGATAGTCTACACCGCCCATCATTGTGGAAGATACTTACAATCTATGGTTTTCCAACAAAATATGTGAATATAATCAAAGCGCTATATGACAATGCAAGATGTTGTGTTAGAACAAATAAAGGGAATACAGAATGGTTTACAGTAGAAACAGGGGTGAAACAAGGCTGTATTATGTCACCACTACTTTTTGGAATAGCTATTGATTGGGTTATGAGAAACTATACCCACAATGAACAATTGGGTATAAAATGGACAAATGGAAAATTCCTGGGGGACCTGGATTTCGCAGATGATGTAGCATTCTTAAGTTCAACACCAAGACAATCCCAAGAAGCAATAAATAATTTGTGTCATCTCTCGGTTAAAATTGGTCTCCAAATAAATGCCTCTAAAACTAAAGCTATGAACTTTTCTAACGAGACCTTTGATATCATCTTGAACGGGGAAAAACTACAGAAAGTTGAAAGTTTCAATTATTTAGGCAGTAAAATGACTCAGGATGGTGACACAACAAGAGAAATCCATACTAGAATTGCTTTGGCAGCTAGCGCCTTCAATAGATTATCTAACATTTGGAAATTACGATCATTGAATATACATACCAAGCTTCGTCTGTTTAATTCAAATGTTATCTCAGTGTTAACATACGGCTGTGAGAGTTGGAAAATAACAAAATCATTGGAGAACAAGCTGAATACATTCGAGAACAAATGTCTTAGAAAACTCATGAACATCAGTTGGAAAGAATTCAAGACTAATCGACAAATAAGAGAAGACTCTAGGCAGAAATATGTCTCCGACTATATAAGGAAAAGACGATGGTCATATATCGGTCATGTCCTACGAATGCAAAACAACAGAATACCACTACAGGCGCTCACTTGGGTTCCTGAGGGTAAGCGGAAAAAAGGAAGACCAAAAGAAACACTCAGAAGAACAATAATAAGAGAAGGAAGAACGTTGAGCCTAAATAATGTGCAAGAGCTAAGAGGAGTGGCGTCACAACGAACAACCTGGAGAGCACTGGTTTCTGCCTTATGCGCCGTGTTTGGCGCTTAAAGAATTTATTATTATTATTATTATTACTTTTTAGGCAAAGTGAGGGACCATACTTGTACATATTCTTACTATATGTTCTGTCTCAGATTTTCTATTGTTTCATCAGATGATTTAGTAAATTCCTGATTCATTGATTTCTAAATCATACATTTTTGTTTTTCATTAAGTTGAAGGATATTTCCTGCATTATATTGAGCAGCTGTCTTTTTGTGTGCTCATTTTCTGAATTTTAGACAATAATTTTTATATTGGATTGTAGATGTATTTGTGTATTTTAATTCTGCATATTGATGAGCTGTGTTATCCCATGACTGAAATACAGCTGCATCACATTTCTTTCTCTGGAAGGACATCCCTGGCAACATGGCTGCTGAGGCACCTAAATTCTTAAATATCCGGTCACTTTTCACCATTTAATGATCTCACTCAGTTTGCCAGTAAACATTGGGACAATTTTATATTTTACTTTAGCAATATGCACTGCCAACTTGCCAGATCTGCTGCAGATGGATTCAGCAGGTATTATAACCCACTGAGTTGCAAAAGAACCCACCTTCGACCATGATCTGTCCCATATTCTGCTATTTATCCACATGATCTGGTATTTTGTTGCTAATTGTAATCAGGTCTGTTCTGTTGCCTTGGCAATTTAACTTTTTTCTTGTGGGTATCCACCAACAGTGCACTGTCATTGACAAGAAGTCATACCCTCTAGCCTCCTTTTGGTTATACATTTCTGCCTTTTCTCTAGCCTCCTTATGATTATACACTTCTGCCTTGACTGTCTTTTCTCTAGCCTCCTTATGATTATACACTTCTGCCTTGACTGTCTTTTTTCTCTAGCCTCCTTATGATTATACACTTCTGCCTTGACTGTCTTTTTTCTCTAGCCTCCTTATGATTATACACTTCTGCCTTGACTGTCTTTTCTCTAGCCTCCTTATGATTATACACTTCTGCCTTGACTGTCTTTTTTCTCTAGCCTCCTTATGATTATACACTTCTGCCTTGACTGTCTTTTTTCTCTAGCCTCCTTATGATTATACACTTCTGCCTTGACTGTCTTTTCTCTAGCCTCCTTATGATTATACACTTCTGCCTTGACTGTCTTTTTTCTCTAGCCTCCTTATGATTATACACTTCTGCCTTGACTGTCTTTTTTCTCTAGCCTCCTTATGATTATACACTTCTGCCTTGACTGTCTTTTTTCTCTAGCCTCCTTATGATTATACACTTCTGCCTTGACTGTCTTTTTTCTCTAGCTTCCTTATGATTATACACTTCTGCCTTGACTGTCTTTTCTCTAGCCTCCTTATGATTATACACTTCTGCCTTGACTGTCTTTTCTCTAGCCTCCTTATGATTATACACTTCTGCCTTTTCTCTAGCCTCCTTATGATTATACACTTCTACCTTGACTGTCTTTTCTCTAGCCTCCTTATGATTATACACTTCTGCCTTGACTGTCTTTTCTCTAGCCTCCTTATGATTATACACTTCTGCCTTTTCTCTAGCCTCCTTATGATTATACACTTCTGCCTTGACTGTCTTTTTTCTCTAGCTTCCTTATGATTATACACTTCTGCCTTGACTGTCTTTTCTCTAGCCTCCTTATGATTATACACTTCTGCCTTTTCTCTAGCCTCCTTATGATTATACACTTCTGCCTTGACTGTCTTTTCTCTAGCCTCCTTATGATTATACACTTCTGCCTTGACTGTCTTTTTTCTCTAGCCTCCTTATGATTATACACTTCTGCCTTGACTGTCTTTTTTCTCTAGCCTCCTTATGATTATACACTTCTGCCTTGACTGTCTTTTCTCTAGCCTCCTTATGATTATACACTTCTGCCTTGACTGTCTTTTTTCTCTAGCCTCCTTATGATTATACACTTCTGCCTTGACTGTCTTTTTTCTCTAGCCTCCTTATGATTATACACTTCTGCCTTGACTGTCTTTTTTCTCTAGCCTCCTTATGATTATACACTTCTGCCTTGACTGTCTTTTTTCTCTAGCTTCCTTATGATTATACACTTCTGCCTTGACTGTCTTTTCTCTAGCCTCCTTATGATTATACACTTCTGCCTTGACTGTCTTTTCTCTAGCCTCCTTATGATTATACACTTCTGCCTTGACTGTCTTTTCTCTAGCCTCCTTATGATTATACACTTCTGCCTTTTCTCTAGCCTCCTTATGATTATACACTTCTGCCTTGACTGTCTTTTTTCTCTAGCCTCCTTATGATTATACACTTCTGCCTTGACTGTCTTTTCTCTAGCCTCCTTATGATTATACACTTCTGCCTTGACTGTCTTTTCTCTAGCCTCCTTATGATTATACACTTCTGCCTTGACTGTCTTTTTTCTCTAGCCTCCTTATGATTATACACTTCTGCCTTGACTGTCTTTTTTCTCTAGCCTCCTTATGATTATACACTTCTGCCTTGACTGTCTTTTTTCTCTAGCTTCCTTATGATTATACACTTCTGCCTTGACTGTCTTTTCTCTAGCCTCCTTATGATTATACACTTCTGCCTTGACTGTCTTTTTTCTCTAGCCTCCTTATGATTATACACTTCTGCCTTGACTGTCTTTTTTCTCTAGCTTCCTTATGATTATACACTTCTGCCTTGACTGTCTTTTCTCTAGCCTCCTTATGATTATACACTTCTACCTTGACTGTCTTTTCTCTAGCCTCCTTATGATTATACATTTCTGCCTTTTCTCTAGCCTCCTTATGATTATACACTTCTACCTTGACTGTCTTTTTTCTCTAGCCTCCTTATGATTATACATTTCTGCCTTTTCTCTAGCCTCCTTATGATTATACACTTCTGCCTTGACTGTCTTTTCTCTAGCCTCCTTATGATTATACATTTCTGCCTTTTCTCTAGCCTCCTTATGATTATACACTTCTGCCTTGACTGTCTTTTCTCTAGCCTCCTTATGATTATACATTTCTGCCTTTTCTCTAGCCTCCTTATGATTATACACTTCTGCCTTGACTGTCTTTTCTCTAGCCTCCTTATGATTATACACTTCTGCCTTGACTGTCTTTTCTCTAGCCTCCTTATGATTATACACTTCTGCCTTGACTGTCTTTTCTCTAGCCTCCTTATGATTATACATTTCTGCCTTTTCTCTAGCCTCCTTATGATTATACACTTCTGCCTTGACTGTCTTTTCTCTAGCCTCCTTATGATTATACACTTCTGCCTTGACTGTCTTTTCTCTAGCCTCCTTATGATTATACACTTCTGCCTTGACTGTCTTTTCTCTAGCCTCCTTTTGGTTATACACTTCTGCCTTTTCTCTAGCCTCCTTATGATTATACACTTCTGCCGTGACTGTCTTTTTTCTAGCCTCCTTATGATTATACACTTCTGCCTTGACTGTCTTTTCTCTAGCCTCCTTATGATTATACACTTCTGCCTTGACTGTCTTTTTTCTCTAGCCTCCTTATGATTATACACTTCTGCCGTGACTGTCTTTTCTCTAGCCTCCTTATGATTATACACTTCTGCCTTGACTGTCTTTTCTCTAGCCTCCTTATGATTATACACTTCTGCCGTGACTGTCTTTTTTCTCTAGCCTCCTTTTGGTTATACACTTCTGCCTTGACTGTCTTTTCTCTAGCCTCCTTATGATTATACACTTCTGCCTTGACTGTCTTTTCTCTAGCCTCCTTATGATTATACACTTCTACCTTGACTGTCTTTTTTCTCTAGCCTCCTTATGATTATACATTTCTGCCTTGACTGTCTTTTCTCTAGCCTCCTTATGATTATACACTTCTGCCTTGACTGTCTTTTCTCTAGCCTCCTTATGATTATACACTTCTGCCTTGACTGTCTTTTTTCTCTAGCCTCCTTATGATTATACACTTCTGCCTTGACTGTCTTTTCTCTAGCCTCCTTATGATTATACACTTCTGCCTTGACTGTCTTTTCTCTAGCCTCCTTATGATTATACACTTCTGCCTTGACTGTCTTTTCTCTAGCCTCCTTATGATTATACACTTCTGCCTTGACTGTCTTTTCTCTAGCCTCCTTATGATTATACACTTCTGCCGTGACTGTCTTTTTTCTCTAGCCTCCTTATGATTATACACTTCTACCTTGACTGTCTTTTTTCTCTAGCCTCCTTATGATTATACACTTCTGCCTTGACTGTCTTTTCTCTAGCCTCCTTATGATTATACACTTCTACCTTGACTGTCTTTTTTCTCTAGCCTCCTTATGATTATACACTTCTGCCTTGACTGTCTTTTCTCTAGCCTCCTTATGATTATACACTTCTGCCTTGACTGTCTTTTCTCTAGCCTCCTTATGATTATACACTTCTGCCGTGACTGTCTTTTTTCTCTAGCCTCCTTATGATTATACACTTCTGCCTTGACTGTCTTTTCTCTAGCCTCCTTATGATTATACATTTCTGCCTTTTCTCTAGCCTCCTTATGATTATACACTTCTGCCGTGACTGTCTTTTTTCTCTAGCCTCCTTATGATTATACACTTCTGCCTTGACTGTCTTTTCTCTAGCCTCCTTATGATTATACACTTCTGCCTTGACTGTCTTTTCTCTAGCCTCCTTATGATTATACACTTCTGCCTTGACTGTCTTTTCTCTAGCCTCCTTATGATTATACACTTCTGCCTTGACTGTCTTTTCTCTAGCCTCCTTATGATTATACACTTCTACCTTGACTGTCTTTTTTCTCTAGCCTCCTTATGATTATACACTTCTGCCTTGACTGTCTTTTCTCTAGCCTCCTTATGATTATACACTTCTGCCGTGACTGTCTTTTTTCTCTAGCCTCCTTATGATTATACACTTCTGCCTTGACTGTCTTTTTTCTCTAGCCTCCTTATGATTATACACTTCTGCCTTGACTGTCTTTTTTCTCTAGCCTCCTTATGATTATACACT
Source organism: Oreohelix idahoensis (assembly GCA_024509875.1). Taxonomy (NCBI): domain Eukaryota; kingdom Metazoa; phylum Mollusca; class Gastropoda; order Stylommatophora; family Oreohelicidae; genus Oreohelix; species Oreohelix idahoensis. Next base: position 119,293 of record JAMPIV010013894.1, read on the forward strand.
TCTGCCTTGACTGTCTTTTTTCTCTAGCCTCCTTATGATTATACACTTCTGCCTTGACTGTCTTTTCTCTAGCCTCCTTATGATTATACACTTCTGCCTTTTCTCTAGCCTCCTTATGATTATACACTTCTGCCTTGACTGTCTTTTCTCTAGCCTCCTTATGATTATACACTTCTGCCTTGACTGTCTTTTCTCTAGCCTCCTTATGATTATACACTTCTACCTTGACTGTCTTTTTTCTCTAGCCTCCTTATGATTATACACTTCTGCCGTGACTGTCTTTTTTCTCTAGCCTCCTTATGATTATACACTTCTGCCTTTTCTCTAGCCTCCTTATGATTATACACTTCTGCCGTGACTGTCTTTTCTCTAGCCTCCTTATGATTATACACTTCTGCCTTGACTGTCTTTTCTCTAGCCTCCTTATGATTATACACTTCTGCCGTGACTGTCTTTTCTCTAGCCTCCTTATGATTATACACTTCTGCCGTGACTGTCTTTTTTCTCTAGCCTCCTTATGATTATACACTTCTGCCTTGACTGTCTTTTCTCTAGCCTCCTTATGATTATACACTTCTGCCGTGACTGTCTTTTTTCTCTAGCCTCCTTATGATTATACACTTCTGCCTTGACTGTCTTTTCTCTAGCCTCCTTATGATTATACACTTCTGCCTTGACTGTCTTTTCTCTAGCCTCCTTATGATTATACATTTCTGCCTTTTCTCTAGCCTCCTTATGATTATACACTTCTGCCTTGACTGTCTTTTCTCTAGCCTCCTTATGATTATACACTTCTGCCTTGACTGTCTTTTCTCTAGCCTCCTTATGATTATACACTTCTACCTTGACTGTCTTTTTTCTCTAGCCTCCTTATGATTATACACTTCTGCCGTGACTGTCTTTTTTCTCTAGCCTCCTTATGATTATACACTTCTGCCTTTTCTCTAGCCTCCTTATGATTATACACTTCTGCCGTGACTGTCTTTTCTCTAGCCTCCTTATGATTATACACTTCTGCCTTGACTGTCTTTTCTCTAGCCTCCTTATGATTATACACTTCTGCCGTGACTGTCTTTTCTCTAGCCTCCTTATGATTATACACTTCTGCCGTGACTGTCTTTTTTCTCTAGCCTCCTTATGATTATACACTTCTGCCTTGACTGTCTTTTCTCTAGCCTCCTTATGATTATACACTTCTGCCGTGACTGTCTTTTTTCTCTAGCCTCCTTATGATTATACACTTCTGCCTTGACTGTCTTTTCTCTAGCCTCCTTATGATTATACACTTCTGCCTTGACTGTCTTTTCTCTAGCCTCCTTATGATTATACACTTCTGCCTTGACTCTTTTTTCTCTAGCCTCCTTATGATTATACACTTCTGCCTTGACTGTCTTTTCTCTAGCCTCCTTATGATTATACACTTCTGCCTTGACTGTCTTTTCTCTAGCCTCCTTATGATTATACACTTCTGCCTTGACTGTCTTTTCTCTAGCCTCCTTATGATTATACACTTCTGCCTTGACTGTCTTTTCTCTAGCCTCCTTATGATTATACACTTCTGCCTTGACTCTTTTTTCTCTAGCCTCCTTATGATTATACACTTCTGCCTTGACTGTCTTTTCTCTAGCCTCCTTATGATTATACACTTCTGCCTTTTCTCTAGCCTCCTTATGATTATACACTTCTGCCGTGACTGTCTTTTTTCTCTAGCCTCCTTATGATTATACACTTCTGCCGTGACTGTCTTTTTTCTCTAGCCTCCTTATGATTATACACTTCTGCCGTGACTGTCTTTTTTCTCTAGCCTCCTTATGATTATACACTTCTGCCGTGACTGTCTTTTCTCTAGCCTCCTTATGATTATACACTTCTGCCTTGACTGTCTTTTCTCTAGCTTCCTTATGATTATACACTTCTGCCTTTTCTCTAGCCTCCTTATGATTATACACTTCTGCCGTGACTGTCTTTTTTCTCTAGCCTCCTTATGATTATACACTTCTGCCTTGACTGTCTTTTCTCTAGCCTCCTTATGATTATACACTTCTGCCTTGACTGTCTTTTTTCTCTAGCCTCCTTATGATTATACACTTCTGCCTTGACTGTCTTTTCTCTAGCCTCCTTATGATTATACACTTCTGCCTTGACTGTCTTTTTTCTCTAGCCTCCTTATGATTATACACTTCTGCCTTGACTGTCTTTTCTCTAGCCTCCTTATGATTATACACTTCTACCTTGACTGTCTTTTCTCTAGCCTCCTTATGATTATACACTTCTGCCTTGACTGTCTTTTCTCTAGCCTCCTTATGATTATACACTTCTACCTTGACTGTCTTTTCTCTAGCCTCCTTATGATTATACACTTCTGCCTTTTCTCTAGCCTCCTTATGATTATACACTTCTGCCGTGACTGTCTTTTCTCTAGCCTCCTTATGATTATACACTTCTGCCGTGACTGTCTTTTCTCTAGCCTCCTTATGATTATACACTTCTACCTTGACTGTCTTTTCTCTAGCCTCCTTATGATTATACACTTCTGCCTTTTCTCTAGCCTCCTTATGATTATACACTTCTGCCGTGACTGTCTTTTCTCTAGCCTCCTTATGATTATACACTTCTGCCGTGACTGTCTTTTCTCTAGCCTCCTTATGATTATACACTTCTACCTTGACTGTCTTTTCTCTAGCCTCCTTATGATTATACACTTCTGCCTTGACTGTCTTTTCTCTAGCCTCCTTATGATTATACATTTCTGCCTTGACTGTCTTTTCTCTAGCCTCCTTATGATTATACATTTCTGCCTTTTCTCTAGCCTCCTTATGATTATACACTTCTACCTTGACTGTCTTTTCTCTAGCCTCCTTATGATTATACATTTCTGCCTTGACTGTCTTTTCTCTAGCCTCCTTATGATTATACACTTCTGCCTTGACTGTCTTTTCTCTAGCCTCCTTATGATTATACATTTCTGCCTTGACTGTCTTTTCTCTAGCCTCCTTATGATTATACACTTCTGCCTTTTCTCTAGCCTCCTTATGATTATACACTTCTACCTTGACTGTCTTTTCTCTAGCCTCCTTATGATTATACATTTCTGCCTTTTCTCTAGCCTCCTTATGATTATACATTTCTGCCGTGACTGTCTTTTCTCTAGCCTCCTTATGATTATACACTTCTGCCGTGACTGTCTTTTCTCTAGCCTCCTTATGATTATACACTTCTGCCTTTTCTCTAGCCTCCTTATGATTATACACTTCTACCTTGACTGTCTTTTCTCTAGCCTCCTTATGATTATACACTTCTGCCGTGACTGTCTTTTCTCTAGCCTCCTTATGATTATACACTTCTACCTTGACTGTCTTTTCTCTAGCCTCCTTATGATTATACACTTCTACCTTGACTGTCTTTTCTCTAGCCTCCTTATGATTATACACTTCTGCCGTGACTGTCTTTTCTCTAGCCTCCTTATGATTATACACTTCTGCCGTGACTGTCTTTTCTCTAGCCTCCTTATGATTATACACTTCTGCCGTGACTGTCTTTTCTCTAGCCTCCTTATGATTATACACTTCTACCTTGACTGTCTTTTCTCTAGCCTCCTTATGATTATACACTTCTGCCTTGACTGTCTTTTCTCTAGCCTCCTTATGATTATACATTTCTGCCTTGACTGTCTTTTCTCTAGCCTCCTTATGATTATACACTTCTACCTTGACTGTCTTTTCTCTAGCCTCCTTATGATTATACACTTCTGCCTTGACTGTCTTTTCTCTAGCCTCCTTATGATTATACACTTCTACCTTGACTGTCTTTTCTCTAGCCTCCTTATGATTATACACTTCTGCCTTGACTGTCTTTTCTCTAGCCTCCTTATGATTATACACTTCTGCCGTGACTGTCTTTTCTCTAGCCTCCTTATGATTATACACTTCTGCCGTGACTGTCTTTTCTCTAGCCTCCTTATGATTATACACTTCTACCTTGACTGTCTTTTCTCTAGCCTCCTTATGATTATACACTTCTGCCTTGACTGTCTTTTCTCTAGCCTCCTTATGATTATACATTTCTGCCTTTTCTCTAGCCTCCTTATGATTATACACTTCTACCTTGACTGTCTTTTCTCTAGCCTCCTTATGATTATACATTTCTGCCTTGACTGTCTTTTCTCTAGCCTCCTTATGATTATACACTTCTGCCTTGACTGTCTTTTCTCTAGCCTCCTTATGATTATACATTTCTGCCTTGACTGTCTTTTCTCTAGCCTCCTTATGATTATACACTTCTGCCTTTTCTCTAGCCTCCTTATGATTATACACTTCTACCTTGACTGTCTTTTCTCTAGCCTCCTTATGATTATACATTTCTGCCTTTTCTCTAGCCTCCTTATGATTATACATTTCTGCCGTGACTGTCTTTTCTCTAGCCTCCTTATGATTATACACTTCTGCCGTGACTGTCTTTTCTCTAGCCTCCTTATGATTATACACTTCTGCCTTTTCTCTAGCCTCCTTATGATTATACACTTCTACCTTGACTGTCTTTTCTCTAGCCTCCTTATGATTATACATTTCTGCCTTTTCTCTAGCCTCCTTATGATTATACACTTCTGCCGTGACTGTCTTTTCTCTAGCCTCCTTATGATTATACACTTCTGCCGTGACTGTCTTTTCTCTAGCCTCCTTATGATTATACACTTCTGCCGTGACTGTCTTTTCTCTAGCCTCCTTATGATTATACACTTCTACCTTGACTGTCTTTTCTCTAGCCTCCTTATGATTATACACTTCTGCCTTGACTGTCTTTTCTCTAGCCTCCTTATGATTATACATTTCTGCCTTGACTGTCTTTTCTCTAGCCTCCTTATGATTATACATTTCTGCCTTTTCTCTAGCCTCCTTATGATTATACACTTCTACCTTGACTGTCTTTTCTCTAGCCTCCTTATGATTATACATTTCTGCCTTGACTGTCTTTTCTCTAGCCTCCTTATGATTATACACTTCTGCCTTGACTGTCTTTTCTCTAGCCTCCTTATGATTATACATTTCTGCCTTGACTGTCTTTTCTCTAGCCTCCTTATGATTATACACTTCTGCCTTTTCTCTAGCCTCCTTATGATTATACACTTCTGCCTTGACTGTCTTTTCTCTAGCCTCCTTATGATTATACATTTCTGCCTTTTCTCTAGCCTCCTTATGATTATACATTTCTGCCTTTTCTCTAGCCTCCTTATGATTATACACTTCTGCCGTGACTGTCTTTTCTCTAGCCTCCTTATGATTATACACTTCTGCCTTTTCTCTAGCCTCCTTATGATTATACATTTCTGCCTTTTCTCTAGCCTCCTTATGATTATACACTTCTACCTTGACTGTCTTTTCTCTAGCCTCCTTATGATTATACACTTCTGCCTTGACTGTCTTTTCTCTAGCCTCCTTATGATTATACACTTCTGCCTTTTCTCTAGCCTCCTTATGATTATACACTTCTGCCTTGACTGTCTTTTCTCTAGCCTCCTTATGATTATACACTTCTGCCTTGACTGTCTTTTCTCTAGCCTCCTTATGATTATACATTTCTGCCTTTTCTCTAGCCTCCTTATGATTATACACTTCTACCTTGACTGTCTTTTCTCTAGCCTCCTTATGATTATACACTTCTGCCTTGACTGTCTTTTCTCTAGCCTCCTTATGATTATACACTTCTGCCGTGACTGTCTTTTCTCTAGCCTCCTTATGATTATACACTTCTACCTTGACTGTCTTTTCTCTAGCCTCCTTATGATTATACACTTCTGCCTTGACTGTCTTTTCTCTAGCCTCCTTATGATTATACATTTCTGCCTTTTCTCTAGCCTCCTTATGATTATACACTTCTACCTTGACTGTCTTTTCTCTAGCCTCCTTATGATTATACACTTCTGCCGTGACTGTCTTTTCTCTAGCCTCCTTATGATTATACACTTCTGCCGTGACTGTCTTTTCTCTAGCCTCCTTATGATTATACACTTCTGCCGTGACTGTCTTTTCTCTAGCCTCCTTATGATTATACACTTCTGCCGTGACTGTCTTTTCTCTAGCCTCCTTATGATTATACACTTCTGCCGTGACTGTCTTTTCTCTAGCCTCCTTATGATTATACACTTCTGCCGTGACTGTCTTTTCTCTAGCCTCCTTATGATTATACACTTCTGCCTTTTCTCTAGCCTCCTTATGATTATACATTTCTGCCTTTTCTCTAGCCTCCTTATGATTATACACTTCTGCCGTGACTGTCTTTTCTCTAGCCTCCTTATGATTATACACTTCTACCTTGACTGTCTTTTCTCTAGCCTCCTTATGATTATACACTTCTGCCGTGACTGTCTTTTCTCTAGCCTCCTTATGATTATACATTTCTGCCTTTTCTCTAGCCTCCTTATGATTATACACTTCTACCTTGACTGTCTTTTCTCTAGCCTCCTTATGATTATACACTTCTACCTTGACTGTCTTTTCTCTAGCCTCCTTATGATTATACACTTCTGCCTTGACTGTCTTTTCTCTAGCCTCCTTATGATTATACACTTCTACCTTGACTGTCTTTTCTCTAGCCTCCTTATGATTATACACTTCTACCTTGACTGTCTTTTCTCTAGCCTCCTTATGATTATACACTTCTACCTTGACTGTCTTTTCTCTAGCCTCCTTATGATTATACACTTCTGCCTTGACTGTCTTTTCTCTAGCCTCCTTATGATTATACACTTCTGCCTTGACTGCCTTTTCTCTAGCCTCCTTATGATTATACACTTCTGCCTTTTCTCTAGCCTCCTTATGATTATACACTTCTGCCTTGACTGTCTTTTTTCTCTAGCCTCCTTATGATTATACACTTCTACCTTGACTGTCTTTTCTCTAGCCTCCTTATGATTATACACTTCTACCTTGACTGTCTTTTCTCTAGCCTCCTTATGATTATACATTTCTGCCTTTTCTCTAGCCTCCTTATGATTATACACTTCTGCCTTGACTGTCTTTTCTCTAGCCTCCTTATGATTATACACTTCTACCTTGACTGTCTTTTCTCTAGCCTCCTTATGATTATACACTTCTACCTTGACTGTCTTTTCTCTAGCCTCCTTATGATTATACACTTCTACCTTGACTGTCTTTTCTCTAGCCTCCTTATGATTATACACTTCTGCCTTTTCTCTAGCCTCCTTATGATTATACACTTCTACCTTGACTGTCTTTTCTCTAGCCTCCTTATGATTATACACTTCTACCTTGACTGTCTTTTCTCTAGCCTCCTTATGATTATACATTTCTGCCTTTTCTCTAGCCTCCTTATGATTATACACTTCTGCCTTGACTGTCTTTTCTCTAGCCTCCTTATGATTATACACTTCTACCTTGACTGTCTTTTCTCTAGCCTCCTTATGATTATACACTTCTGCCGTGACTGTCTTTTCTCTAGCCTCCTTATGATTATACACTTCTACCTTGACTGTCTTTTCTCTAGCCTCCTTATGATTATACACTTCTGCCTTGACTGCCTTTTCTCTAGCCTCCTTATGATTATACACTTCTACCTTGACTGTCTTTTCTCTAGCCTCCTTATGATTATACACTTCTGCCTTGACTGTCTTTTCTCTAGCCTCCTTATGATTATACACTTCTACCTTGACTGTCTTTTCTCTAGCCTCCTTATGATTATACACTTCTACCTTGACTGTCTTTTCTCTAGCCTCCTTATGATTATACATTTCTGCCTTTTCTCTAGCCTCCTTATGATTATACATTTCTGCCGTGACTGTCTTTTCTCTAGCCTCCTTATGATTATACACTTCTACCTTGACTGTCTTTTCTCTAGCCTCCTTATGATTATACACTTCTACCTTGACTGTCTTTTCTCTAGCCTCCTTATGATTATACACTTCTACCTTGACTGTCTTTTCTCTAGCCTCCTTATGATTATACATTTCTGCCTTTTCTCTAGCCTCCTTATGATTATACATTTCTGCCGTGACTGTCTTTTCTCTAGCCTCCTTATGATTATACACTTCTACCTTGACTGTCTTTTCTCTAGCCTCCTTATGATTATACACTTCTACCTTGACTGTCTTTTCTCTAGCCTCCTTATGATTATACATTTCTGCCTTTTCTCTAGCCTCCTTATGATTATACACTTCTGCCGTGACTGTCTTTTCTCTAGCCTCCTTATGATTATACACTTCTGCCTTGACTGTCTTTTCTCTAGCCTCCTTATGATTATACACTTCTGCCTTGACTGTCTTTTTTCTCTAGCTTCCTTATGATTATACACTTCTGCCTTGACTGTCTTTTCTCTAGCCTCCTTATGATTATACACTTCTGCCTTGACTGTCTTTTCTCTAGCCTCCTTATGATTATACATTTCTGCCTTTTCTCTAGCCTCCTTATGATTATACACTTCTACCTTGACTGTCTTTTCTCTAGCCTCCTTATGATTATACACTTCTGCCTCGACTGTCTTTTCTCTAGCCTCCTTATGATTATACACTTCTGCCTTGACTGTCTTTTCTCTAGCCTCCTTATGATTATACACTTCTGCCTTGACTGTCTTTTCTCTAGCCTCCTTATGATTATACACTTCTGCCTTGACTGTCTTTTCTCTAGCCTCCTTATGATTATACACTTCTGCCTTGACTGTCTTTTTTCTCTAGCCTCCTTATGATTATACACTGCCTTTACTGTCTTTTACTACTCTTTATGATTATAAAACAACCATATCGATTGGAGGCCGACCTCTTTGCAACCTACGCTTTGCTGATGATATCAATCTGATAGCTGGATCAGAGTCAGAACTTCAAGACCTTACCTCTAGACTGGAGAAAGTAACAAGAACATATGGGATGGAAATTAATATAGAAAAAAGCAAGATATTGGTGAATAGCCATAAGAAACATGTTTCGACCAACATTGCGTTAAATGGGCAAACGTTAGAAGAAGTTAACACCTTTAAATATCTCGGGTCCACTATATGTAGTGATGGAAGATCAAGTAAAGAAATCAAGACAAGACTTGAGATGGCCTCAGCTTCCATGACAAGACTTAATGTGATCTGGAAAAGTAACATCAGTTTTCCTGTGAAGATCAAATTATACAAATCACTTGTATTATCTATTCTCTTATATGGGTGTGAGAGCTGGACACTCACTGCAGATACAGAGCGAAGGATTCAGGCTTTCGAGCATAAATGTTATAGAAGAATTTTGCGCATTTGCTATAAAGAGCACAAAACAAATGTCTATGTTAGAGAGAAGATAAACACCTATGCAGGCCACCAAGAACCACTTTTGTCAGTAGTGAAATGTCGAAAGCTTGCCTGGTTTGGGCATGTAACTCGTCATGACTCCCTTTCGAAAACGATCCTCCAGGGAACAGTCGAAGGTAAACGGAGAAGAGGAAAGCAAAGAAAATCCTGGGCTGATAACATCAAAGAATGGGCAGGACACGGTTTTTCCACACTTGTACGCACTGCTGTGGATAGAGAGCAGTGGAGGACCCTGTCTGCTGATGCTTCCACCATGGCACCCCTACGACCCATGACGGGTTATGGGTTGAGATGAGATGAGATGATGACTACAGCAATCCCCCACTTAGTGCTGTTTATTCATGTTTGTGAAATCTAGCGCTACCTGAAAAATGCTAAACCAAGATTGATTTCCCATAATAATAGAAATCAAATTAATTCATTACCAAGGTCCATAAAGTTGTATTTAATTACGTGAAAAGTGATTTAAAAAAAACCAAATACTACAAAGTTAACAACATTTATTAACTACATATAATTATAAGAAATATTGAAGACAAAAGAAATACTGTACTTATAAAAAAAAATATTATAGGACTTTTATCTTTGCTACTTCCGTCGCTTGTGGCCACAGTTGTCACAGTGGAGCTGTCCAACATCAGATGACTGGTTAGCAGAAGGTTTTGTAGGTGTTGACAAAGTGTATCTGGCTCCAGAAGTAGAAGGCATGGCCACTTCTTGGTCGATGGAAGCAGAAGATATTCATGGAGACTTTGAAACATAAAAATGAGCTTGCTTTGTTTTGCCACCTTATTTTGTCTTCAAGGAGCACCTTGTAACAATTAAGATCTTGTTCTATGTTATGGATTACCACAGAACTACATTCCATTTTGGGGTCATGCTTTATTTTGCTAATAATGACAATGCTTCTTGGCTATCCCACCACCCTAAATGAACTTAATGAGCATGTGAAAGTTATGGAATTTAGCACACAACAGGATCACATTTCTTACGTGTCTAACACATGTAGCATAAAATAGAAACAGCGTTATATCGAAAAAGCGCTAATCAAATAGCGTAAGATCGGGGGATTGCTGTATTGCCTTTCTCATCTGCAGAAAGATGTCCTTTCAGGCACAATAACTTTGATGGCATGAAACCTTTAACACATATGATTATGTTAACATTTTAGCAGACTACATGCTGCGAAAACTGTCAGAAAATAACAAGTTATGTTCATACATTAATCTTGTTACAGCAGTTTCATAACCTTTATGAAAATATTTTATTTTTACGTTTTATCTGTGGTCACTGGCTGTTTCTTGAAGACATGGACTTGTTGCAACAATAAAGTAACAAATATGGCACAATACATTGAAGTTCCCATTTTTTTAACTTTGTATGTATGTTTTCTCTGTATGTATGTTTGCTCATACATATGTATGTGTCCTTATATCAGGCTGTGTTCTCGCAATTAAAAGTCACTACTTTAGTTCTGAGCCTGTTTGGCTGACCCAATTTCTCGCTAGCGAGTTTATAGCTTTTTCAGCAGCAGGTACTATCAGTTGATTTTACTCTAAAAAAAGCGTGAAACTTAAATCATTGTACGTACATTTCTGTTACATATAGCACTCAAATAATTGTGTACAAATTGACATTGTGCAGATTACTGTCCACTTGTAGATTTTCATGACTTTATATTAATATTTAACTATGTAATAGGCATTTGAAAACACCACATTATCCTTTGATTTGTGACAAAGGTCATGCATTTATTTATTAGTTATCTGAAAATCTATGGAGCAGATTTGCTTTCAAATGACTAAAATATCACAAGGTCAAGGAGACATTAATGATTATTTGATCGCTGCAGCTCATTTCTTTGGTTTGGTTTTGATTGAAGGATTATCTTCACTGCACACGCACAACTCCATCAGTGCTCCGATCTCTTCCCAAGGAGGATCTCAGCACAGTGCACAAACTCTGTGGCACTGGCGAGAATCCCAATGGGTGTATATAGGAATCACACATTCTACAAATATTTTTGTGGTGGGTAGGTTTCTAATTTTTAAATTTTGCCAGGGCAGCGGCCTGATAGGCACACTCTTTACAATTTTCAACTGCCATAGGATTTTTAACGTACGCAACTTGCATACTGGACCTCCTATTTTTTCACCTTTATCCGAGAAGGCTAGGCATCCGATCTCACTACCCAGGAGACCAGCGGGGAGTATGACATCATTAGGACCACTGGTTCTGAAAAAAAGTTTCCATAAATTATATTCCCTCTACTGGGAATCGAACCCGGCACCTCTAGAATTTGAGGCGGACGCCATACCTCTTAGCCACTCTGACCTCTTTCCTTTAACATAGGGTAGTCAATTTTATGAACTTATCATAACATACAGAAAGGCTTTGTCATACTACAAGAGAGAAAACATTGTTTAGTTACCAGATTTCATAATTTTGTTTGTTTGTTTGTTTCATGTGACAGTACTGTGACTGGGACTACTTGTGATAGAAAATTGTTTAATCAGCAGATTTAAGTATTTTAGTTTCTCTCACTCGCTCTCTCTACTTTTGTTTGCATGTAAGTCAGGAACCTATTCGGAATGAATGATACCGCAAAACATATTAGAAAAACACGCCACATATTGGATCATAACTCAAAATCGCTTTGAAATGACCACACACAGATAAGTGTTACATCTTAAACAGTTTCCAAGATTTAAAGATTGATATGCACTATTTGAAACATAATTTCACGATTAAAATAAAAACTTGTTGGTTGCAAACTTCTGCATCTTGAATTGGCTAATCCCTCGTTGCAAAACAATAATATGTAAATGATACGAGTACGGTATATGACAAATTTTACACATTAACTCTTTCAGTTCCATGCAAAACATTGGGTTTGGCCCAAACAAAAATGGCCACCCCAGTGCTTTTTTATTGTGTTTGGAAAAAAAAATGTTTAATGTTTATATGCATAAATACACGAGGTATTTAAAAGAAAGTACTTCCTGTTAGAAATGACGTTTTGGGTTGTTAAAATTAGAAAACAGCTCTAGAAAGGAGCAAAAGATACGAAAGCCGATTTAACGTTGATCGGGCCAAATGGGTCTAGAAGGAAGTACGATATATCGGCTTTTGGGACTTAAAGAATTTCCAAGTTTTAAAGACAGAATTTCACAATTAAAAGTGCAAATAAAAACTAATTTGTTGCACATTTTTCCATCTTTAATGTGCAAATCCCTCGCTGGACAACAATAATGCGTGAATGATAAGATTGTAAGGCAGATGTTAGGACCAGTTACGATAATGACATTACATGTGGTGTGTTCATGTATATAATATTGTATGATCGATATTGTCATTTTCAGGTACTTTGTACGTGCATGCGCGCACGTCATTATATAATTTCAACACAGTACTTAACACATCTGTGTTTACAACTTACAGTATTAACATTATTACTTGCTGTATTTCTCAGTAGAAATTCATGCTCATGTACACTGTATAGTACCAGTGGTAGACATACAATCTGCCTAAGAATCTTTTGGCCACACACCATCAGCAACCAAGAACTACTTATTTGGAGTAAGCAGGAGGACATGCACACCATCATAGCTGGCAGACGCTGGAGTTGGGTTGGCCACGTCCTCAGAAGGGACCCTGATACCATTACAAGAACAGCTATGCTATGGACCCCCGAGGGAAAGCGAAAGAGAGGCCGACCAAAAACAACTTAGCGGAGAACTGTGGAAGCCGAGATGCAAAGAATGAACCAGAGTTGGGGCACTGTACGAAGGATGGCCGCCGACCGAGCAAAGTGGAATCAGTTTGTTGCTGCCCTACAAGACACCACCAGGCGTGATGGCCGCTGACTGCTTTGGCGGTTATGGATCAAAGAAGAAGAAGAATAGTGCTGGAATCTCGTGGCTAAGGTGCAGGGTTCAATTCACAGTATCATACTCCAGCCTACTTAGCTGCAACGAGGTACCTGACTTTGCTTTTCAGATAGGGAAGGAAAAGGCAGCAAGGAAGAGAAGTGGTCACCTCACCTCTCGATGCTGGATCTATTATAGTGAAGTCTCTAACACTTCACTCCCCTATGCTAGTATCTGGTATAGGACTACAATATATAACGTCTCAGTAGTAATTTATGTTCATGCCCATTGTATAGTACAAGTTGTAGAAATATATCTATAATTTATAGACTAGTCTAATTCGTAGTTAAAACATGCTGCTGAAAAAATTGTATGACATCCGTTTTCTTCAACATGTTTTCTATACATTCATGTACAAGTTGAACATAATCTGCCCAAAGTATTAGTGTTATTGCATAAGAATAATGACATATTAAAACATGAAAAGATTTCTTTTATTTTAGACTCTATCTTCTGTTGTAATTATAGTCAAATGCTCGAAGCAGAACTGAAACATACAGTAATATTCCATCTATAATATAACACTACTTGAAAACGAGTTTCCAGCAATAAATTTTCCTGAAAGTTTTTTATCACCCCATATCGTATGTCTAAAGCACTGTGACTTAATGCCTTGACCTGGTGGACGAAAGGTCGTTTGGTCCAACGGCTTAACTAAAAGTGCGCGGACAGAAAGCCGTGATGTGTATGTGTGTAAAATTTGATTACCAGACGTATTTGTCTTTCAATCGTTAACTTCAGATATGCAGATGACAAAGTAGAAAATAAAAATTATTTTCAACATCTACTGCACACTGTCATTGCCCCCCCCCCCCCCCCAAAAAAAAAAAGTTTTATTGTTTACAGTTGGGTGACATAAATAATGGTTTATCATGAACAGTATTCCTAGAATAATCACTTAGGAAAGTCATGAAAAGCACACAAGACTTCATGACTTTCCAAGGCCTGTAAAGCACACAAGACATGACTTTCCAAGGCCTGTAAAGCACACAAGACACTATGACTTTCCAAGGCCTGTAAAGCACACAAGACATCATGACTTTCCAAGGCCTGTAAAGCACACAAGACATCATGACTTTCCAAGGCCTGTAAAGCACACAAGACATCATGACTTTCCAAGGCCTGTAAAGCACACAAGACATCATGACTTTCCAAGGCCTGTAAAGCACACAAGACATGACTTTCCAAGGCCTGTAAAGCACACAAGACACTATGACTTTCCAAGGCCTGTAAAGCACACAAGACACTATGACTTTCCAAGGCCTGTAAAGCACACAAGACATCATGACTTTCCAAGGCCTGTAAAGCACACAAGACATCATGACTTTCCAAGGCCTGTAAAGCACACAAGACATCATGACTTTCCAAGGCCTGTAAAGCACACAAGACATCATGACTTTCCAAGGCCTGTAAAGCACACAAGACACCATGACTTTCCAAGGCCTGTAAAGCACACAAGACACCATGACTTTCCAAGGCCTGTAAAGCACACAAGACACCATGCCTTTCCAAGGCCTGTAAAGCACACAAGACATCATGACTGTCCAAGGCCTGTAAAGCACACAAGACATCATGACTTTCTAAGGCCTGTAAAGTGCACAAGACATCATGACTTTCCAAGGCCTGTAAAGTGCACAAGACATCATGACTTTCCAAGGCCTGTAAAGCACACAAGACACCATGACTTTCCAAGGCCTGTAAAGCACACAAGACATCATCACTTTCCAAGGCCTGTAAAGCACACAAGACATGACTTTCCAAGGCCTGTAAAGCACACAAGACATCATCACTTTCCAAGGCCTGTAAAGCACACAAGACATCATGACTGTCCAAGGCCTGTAAAGCACACAAGACATCATGACTTTCCAAGGCCTGTAAAGCACACAAGACACCATGACTTTCCAAGGCCTGTAAAGCACACAAGACACTATGACTTTCCAAGGCCTGTAAAGCACACAAGACATCATGACTGTCCAAGGCCTGTAAAGCACACAAGACATCATGACTTTCCAAGGCCTGTAAAGCACACAAGACATCATGACTGTCCAAGGCCTGTAAAGCACACAAGACATCATGACTTTCCAAGGCCTGTAAAGCACACAAGACATCATGACTTTCCAAGGCCTGTAAAGCACACAAGACATCATGACTGTCCAAGGCCTGTAAAGCACACAAGACATCATGACTTTCCAAGGCCTGTAAAGCACACAAGACATCATGACTTTCCAAGGCCTATAAAGCACACAAGACATTATGACTGTCCAAGGCCTGTAAAGCACACAAGACATCATGATTTTCCAAGGCCTGTAAAGCAACAAGACACAATGACTGTCCAAGGCCTATAAAGCACACAAGACATCATGACTGTCCAAGGCCTATAAAGCACACAAGACATTATGACTGTCCAAGGCCTATAAAGCACACAAGACATGACTGTCCAAGGCCTATAAAGCACACAAGACATCATGACTGTCCAAGGCCTATACAGCACACAAGACATCATGACTGTCCAAGGCCTACACAAGACACCATGACTGTCCAAGGCCTACACAAGACACCATGACTGTCCAAGGCCTATAAAGCACACAAGACATCATGACTGTCCAAGGCCTACACAAGACACCATGACTGTCCAAGGCCTACACAAGACACCATGACTGTCCAAGGCCTACACAAGACACCATGACTGTCGAAGGCCTATAAAGCACACAAGACATCATGACTGTCCAAGGCCTACACAAGACAACATGACTGTCCAAGGCCTACACAAGACATCATGACTGTCCAAGGCCTACACAAGACACCATGACTGTCCAAGGCCTACACAAGACACCATGACTGTCCAAGGCCTATAAAGCACACAAGACATGACTGTCCAAGGCCTACACAAGACATCATGACTGTCCAAGGCCTACACAAGACACCATGACTGTCCAAGGCCTACACAAGACACCATGACTGTCCAAGGCCTATAAAGCACACAAGACATCATGACTGTCCAAGGCCTACACAAGACATCATGACTGTCCAAGGCCTACACAAGACACCATGACTGTCCAAGGCCTACACAAGACACCATGACTGTCCAAGGCATACACAAGACATCATGACTGTCCAAGGCCTATAAAGCACACAAGACATCATGACTGTCCAAGGCCTACACAAGACATCATGACTGTCCAAGGCCTACACAAGACACCATGACTGTCCAAGGCCTATAAAGCACACAAGACACCATGACTGTCCAAGGCCTATAAAGCACACAAGACATCATGACTGTCCAAGGCCTACACAAGACACCATGACTGTCCAAGGCCTATAAAGCACACAAGACACCATGACTGTCCAAGGCCTATAAAGCACACAAGACATGACTGTCCAAGGCCTACACAAGACACCATGACTGTCCAAGGCCTACACAAGACACCATGACTGTCCAAGGGCTATAAAGCACACAAGACACCATGACTGTCCAAGGCCTATAAAGCACACAAAACATCATGACTGTCCAAGGCCTACACAAGACACCATGACTGTCCAAGGCCTACACAAGACACCATGACTGTCCAAGGCCTATAAAGCACACAAGACACCATGACTGTCCAAGGCCTACACAAGACCCCATGACTGTCCAAGGCCTATAAAGCACACAAGACATCATGACTGTCCAAGGCCTACACAAGACACCATGACTGTCCAAGGCCTATAAAGCACACAAGACACCATGACTGTCCAAGGCCTACACAAGACATCATGACTGTCCAAGGCCTACACAAGACACCATGACTGTCCAAGGCCTACACAAGACACCATGACTGTCCAAGGCCTATAAAGCACACAAGACACCATGACTGTCCAAGGCCTATAAAGCACACAAGACACCATGACTGTCCAAGGCCTATAAAGCACACAAGACACCATGACTGTCCAAGGCCTGTACCAAGTGAGAGAACCTTGTCACAGCATTTTCTTCTCGCCCACATTTGTTTCTACCATTCTGTTAAAATCTGGCATGCCTAGTTGCAATGCCTCTCCAGGTAGCTGTATTTGCAGATGTTAGCCAGCAGATGCTTACCCTCCACTACTGGGATGCAAAGAGATTGACACTTATGCATTAGACCATGAAGCACCTCCACATGGTGCATGCTGGAAACTGGTCAATGATCAGGGATCAATTAGCTGCACCAGAGCAGCCTAAAACCAGTTCCCACTGTGGTGTAACATTCTGAGAACTCAGCATTTACACTAAGCTTGGCGGAATCACTCAACTTAACTCCAGCTTCTGCCGGGTTGACTGCTTGCGAGTGGATCCCACAAAGGATGGATAATAGGTGAGGGAAGCTAAGAAGTGCAGAATGTGATGACTCCTTGGAACAACTCAGAACCAGAGTACAGTAGTTGGGAACATGCCGCCGAGGCCTATTTCCATCGTTAGCAGCGTAAACATACATCACATCCCATTTTTGGTGATATAACCTCACTGTATGTCTTTCCCCTCACTCCCCCTATTTATCCATAACCTTCTGGGGAGTCTGCAATGAAAGGGTAGGCAAGCGAATGGGCCTGCGAAGCTCAGAGACCAACCGACAAAATGTCTGTCTTATATTTTAAATTTCATGTTTGTCCTACTGATATATCTTTTACTTATATTTTGTAATTCTACTGGGTTGTCTTGTCTTCAGCATTCTCTACATTGTAATGGCCATGTTGTGATAATTATAGTTGGTTGTTAGTTCCAATCTCTGTTGTTCGTGTTTTGTACAGTTAATTAAGTAGTGATCAATGTTATTCTCTCCTGACAATATTGTTCCTCTGTCATAAAGTATCCAGTGTCTAGACAGTCACCTTCAGTTTGGCACTTCATCATGGTTTCTTCAGAAGGTAAATAAATATTAGACAAACATAAAGGTATTTTTTCAGGCACTCATAAGATGTATGTTATAAATGTTTATACAATACCAAAAACATACCCTCTGTCCTGTACTTGCTGTTATTAGTCTACTATCATTTACTAGATACAGTATTAAGGTCTTTGTGATTGCGTCATTAATAGGCTGGACTGCCCATGGTAAATTTCTGGTGTTATGTCTTGCCGTTCGCACTAATAACCCGTCATCTAAGCATCATTTTTTGGTGATGCCTAGATGGCAGGGAGGATTCGCTTGCATAGCTAGGCCGGGTTGTCGCACGCAAGGTCCTGGGTAAGCCACTCACGTCTGTTGTTTTTCTGTTGTCTAGTGTTCTACTTCTTTATTTCTTACGAGTGCCTGAAAACATACCTTTATGTTTGTCTAATATTTATTTACTGTTTACAGGCCTCAGGTTTCCCTTCCTTATGTGTTATAAATGTTTCTTCAGAAGGGCATGAACAACTTTACTTTGTTTCCAAGCCGTTTCCATTCCTCTGTAATGTTTTACTAGGCTCTTTGTCTAAGATCTTCCTAACCCTACTCCTATATGGTTTTTACTTACTCTGCCCCTTTTGGCTGTCAGGTCAGCTAGTTCATTCCCAGCTATTCCTATGTGAGCTGGAACCCACACGAGCCTTACATTACACCCTTTGCTTATTCATGCTGTATTGATTAGCAGAATATCTTCTTTAATGTCTGATCTGCTGCATCCCCTGATGGTGTTCAAGGACTTTCATAGATGACAGTGAATCTGACTGTAAATATGGTAACTTTCTGTGTGGGTGTCTCCAATGCTTTTAACTCATTCTGAGCCATATGGTGCGCCAGACTGGCCTTTACCTGTACCCATTGGCACATCCTGCGCCAGCATGATATATGTCGCATTTGAGCGAAAAATTATATAATATCTGGCGATAAGCCAGTTTAAAATCATTTCATTACATCCAGCACACGTGTGTGAACGTTTGTGAGCGAGGAAAAAAAACCTGAAGCTGAAAATGTGCGCTTTACATCCGTTGCTAGAGTTGCTTTGGATCTAGCCGCAGGCAGCATGGTAAGCTCGCTTTATAAGATTCCGAAATTGAACAAAATATAAGTGGCCATATAGAGTTCATATCATGTAAACACTTCCTGTGGATATCATATTTTGAACTGGTAGCGAAATAATTATATTGGTGCTTAGTTTTTGCATACTTTTATCAATTAATGACGTCACAGGGTTATTTGTTTACATGTAGTGTAGTCACATACATAACAATCATAAACTATTAGCGAATCAACCTCAATATATAATTTCGAAATTAATTTTAGCGATATTGGTAGCGATTATAACCTATTTTTGATTCCGACAAAGATGTTGAACAAACGTGATATTTTTAAGTAATAAATTAATTAATTTGCATGGGACAGGAATGTGTGAGTGAGATTCCAGTTCAGCAATATGTGACTTCACAACAAAATTTATATAAATTACAATTTTCATTTGCTTTTTATCAAACTTCTTGAATTAGTTGTCAACTGGATATACATTTCAATTCTTTGTGTTTTACTACCAAGGGATTAAGTACAGCTGAAATATTTACGCGTATGTGCATAATTTTTATTCATTTTTTATTGTTTCTACACTTCACAAGATATAACAAACAATTATAACATCACATAAGAACTCAACAGTATTTCACATCATTCTGCAGCCAATTTCCTAAAGTTTGATGCATAATACATATATCTACTAAATTAATGTGTCTACTGCCTGTTTTTAAAACATCGCTTGTAGAAAAAAATGTCTGCATATTGGGTCCTGGGTAAAACTGAAAAAATGCCTGGGTTAGAATGAGTTAATATGGCTATCATTTCCACAGTAAAGATGGAAACACCCTATGTAATGCCAGTCTTTTTTGCTCTCGACTGGTTTTACTACCCCTGCCCATTAGGGCATATTTCTTAGATCCATCAGTGTATATAGCTTTTAGTTTTGTGTCAAATGTTATGCCCAGGAATCGAGGTGATGTTTACTATTTTCTGTCCTTTTATTGATCTATTAATTGTATTATTTTTCCCCTCTTGCTAAAAATCATACCCAATGATTTGCAAGCCCCCAATGTATCATCATCCACCATTCTGATCTGGTCTATATGTTCTTGTAGTCTTTTCTATTAGTGCCATTGGTTGTGTTCCAGACTGCCTAATAGTGAAGTCATCTGAAAATTGTGATAGTGCATTCTTGATGTCACTAAATATCTCTTCTTGGTCATTTACAAAGATGGTGAAAACTGTAGGTGATATTTGATGTCACTAAATATCTCTTCTTGGTCATTTACAAAGATGGTGAAAACTAGGTGATATTTGATGTCACTAAATATCTCTTCTTGGTCATTTACAAAGATGGTGAAAACAATAGGTGATATTTGATGTCACTAAATATCTCTTCTTGGTCATTTACAAAGATGGTGAAAACTGTAGGTGATATTTGATGTCACTAAATATCTCTTCTTGGTAATTTACAAAGATTGTGAAAACTGTAGGTGATATTTGATGTCACTAAATATCTCTTCTTGGTCATTTACAAAGATGGTGAAAACTGTTGATGATATAACTAATCCCTGCCAGTTCCCATTCTGTTGTTCAAATATTTCAGACTTTATTGTTTACTTGTACTGCAAAATACCTATCCTGTAAAAAGTTTTCTAGATAATTCAATGTTTTGCCTGTTTTACCAATCTTTGTCATCTTATAAAGAGCACCTTCGCCATAACAATATCTTGTCATTTGCTATTGATGTGATTTTTTTTTTTTTTAATAACTGGACAAATAAATGCGCATTGGAATTCAGATAAATAATTAAATGCTTGGAACAAGGTGCTGGAAATCAAGATCAGACAATTTGCAAACTGTATCAATGCCAAAAAGTATATCAATAATCCAAACTTCAGATTATGGTACAGGTTTTTAATATAAAGTCAACATTATAAGCAAACTTTTTTGTTTTTCAAAAACAAAAAATTATGTTCAAAATATTGTAACTCTCATAATGTTCAAAACACTTATTCTCTCAATCATGTTTTTTTAATACAAATTCCAAATTTAACAGAAGTTAAATATGTATGAAAATAACTATTTTTCTTTAGAGTAAAGGAAAATTTCACTAAATGTGTCAACTAGACTTCCACATCATTAATTTGCCATGTTCGCTTCGATACATCATTAATTTGTCAACTTTACTACGAGTATTATACACTGTTGATTTGTCATTATGTACAAATATGTAAAGCAGATGTCATAGGATGTTTCAGCAATAATATATGAATACATACAAGAAGTCAGACATCGTAATCTATGAGAAATTTTACCACATGGTTATCTGTGGGAATCATCTCTCACCTAAATAGTATCAACAGAATTTTGTCTTCTTTTTCTTTTCAATCATCGCTCTTACAGCTATGGCACTCAACTAGTGACAAATGAAATGTTTTCCCCCTTCTTTATTTTCCCCCTAATGAGACCTACCATTTACCACCTGACTGATGAGTGAAACACCTCCTACCATTTACCACCTGACTGATGAGTGAAGCATCTACCATTTACCACCTGACTGATGAGTGAAACACCTACCATTTACTACCTGACTGATGAGTGAAACACCACCTACCATTTACCGCCTGACTGATGAGTGAAACACCTACCATTTACCACCTGACTGATGAGTGAAACACCACCTACCATTTACCACCTGACTGATGAGTGAAACACCTACCATTTACCACCTGACTGATGAGTGAAACACCACCTACCATTTACCACCTGACTGATGAGTGAAACACCTACCATTTACTGCCTGACTGATGAGTGAAACACCTCCCCTACCATTTACCACCTGACTGATGAGTGAAACACCTACCATTTACCACCTGACTGATGAGTGAAACACCTCCCCTACCATTTACCACCTGACTGATGAGTGAAACACCTCAAACTGAGACATATCCAATGGTACCTGACCTCATTATTCTTATTATCATTGTTTATTGATGATAAGCTCTTAAACAAACATACGTACATACAAACAAACATACGTACATACAAACAAACATACGTACCTACAAACAAACATACATACCTACAAGAAAGTAACCAATGCAAAAACAACTGGCTTAAAGTCTATAAGAAAAATGTATGCTGAAAGTGCAGATAACTCTGTAATCAGAGCAGACAACCTACCAGCATCAAAGGTTATATGCATTGTCTATCTTAACAGTAATGTAACAGAGATGGGGACAACTGTAAATGAAATCAGTATTAGGCAAATCAAGTAAGTTTTTAACAAATCAGGAAATCAAATAAACTGAACATTAGAACTAAACTCAGAATGTATTCTAATAAGCAATGTTCTAAATGTGATGTTCTACAAACACCAAGGGAGTCCCTCCATAATCAATAATAAAAACAGAAATCACAGAGCAAAAGGGTTGAACCAAAGAGATATGGAAACAAGATATAGTGAATTCAGCTCAGCTTTAGTTAACAGTTAAGTGAAAATGGCAGAAAAAAAACATCTATGTAAGACTGTAGCAGAAACCCCACTATGGACTCAGAATTTCTAAATGAAAGAATACTGAAAATATCTAAATGTTTAATCTGGAATGTCTGTGTTAAACTCATTGTATTTAACTTCACCCAAATGCAGTTTTGTAGATGGCAGAAAACTAACCCACTAGTTCATGTTTCACATAATCAACCAAATAAATTCCACAGCTCGATGAAAAATGGGCATTCCCCATATTCAGACTTGTCCAAAGTGTCCCGTCCTAAACAAATTCCCACCAACTAGCAATCTGTTACAGAACAGCTGCGTATGGCATTATGTAATTTTTTTCTGGGACCAATAAATGCCAAAACTTGACAAGTTCAGTAGAGGATAAACAATAATTTCTCACTGTGCATTCACAATTGTATATTTATTCTGTTATCCACAAATCTTACATCAGCACACAAAAAAATGTTGGCGTGCACCATGGTGAGTAGATGCTTGAAGCCAAAACAAAAAAAAAACAAGTTCAGCAATGTGGACAAGTCAACAAAACCAAAATATTCTAACTACTTCAACTCAGCCACCCAAGATGGAAAAGAGCCCCTCTATTATGGAAGTTCATGACCAAACCTAGAGAAAGCCGAAAGAAGTCTAGGCTGCTGGTACACTATTTTATTTCTCCAAGGAAAATCTCCAGACTGGGCACGTGGATGTTTGAACAATAAAAAAAACCCCCCAAAAAAACTGCACAGTAGGTACCAAGAATTATAAAACTAACATGCTGGGACTGTGTGAAACAAAGTGGAAGGGGACCTTACACAAGTATCTTCATTTTCCTTTGCACTCCATACAGAGTTAGGGAACCATCTCTGAAACCTGCACCCAGCATTAACATGCTGGGACTGTGTGGAAGGGGACAGAACTGAACACAGACGTGACCATATACAAGTATCTCTGAAGTCTGCACCCAGCATTAACATGCTGGAACTGTGTGAAACAAGGTGGAAGGGGACAGAACTGAACACAGACGTGACCATATACATGTATCTCTGAAGCCTGCATCAAGTATTAACATGCTGGAACTGTGTGAAACAAGGTGGAAGTCTGCACCCAGCATTAACATGCTGGAACTGTGTGAAACAAGGTGGAAGTCTGCACCCAGCATTAACATGCTGGAACTATGTGAAACAAGGTGGAAGGGGACAGAACTGAACACAGACGTGACCGTATACAAGTATCTCTGAAACCTGCACCCAGCATTAACTCTTAGTATATGAGCTGCCTTTCATGACTACCACTACAGATTTTGCAATAAATAATTTATTTATAAAGATAAAATAAGTGTTATATATCAAAATGTGAAGAAATGAAACCCCTACATCATGCACGTAACTAAATTGATCAGTGGTTTGAAACATGCATTCAGCTATAAATTTTTGCTATTGACGGGGATCAATCATCGGCCTCTCTAGAAGGCCGCTCGTATACTAAGAGTTAACATGCTGGAACTGTGTGAAACAAGGTGGAAGGAGACAGAACTGAACACAGATGTGACCGTATACAAGTATCTCTGAAACCTGCACCCAGCATTAACATGCTGGAACTGTGTGAAACAAGGTGGAAGTCTGCACCCAGCATTAACATGCTGGAACTGTGTGAAACAAGGTGGAAGTCTGCACCCAGCATTAACATGCTGGAACTGTGTGAAACAAGGTGGAAGGGGACAGAACTGAACACAGACGTGACCGTATACAAGTATCTTTGAAGCCTGCACCCAGCATTAACTTACTGGGACACAACTCATCTCTGAAGTCTTGTGAAAAAAGGTGGAAGGTGACACAACTCATCTCTGAAGTCTGCACCCAGCATTAACATGCTCCTGCAGTGGCAGTTTGATTCACATGATGAGGTTGACAGCCCAATGAAATACAAGTATCCTGGCAGCACAAAAACAAAAAGCTGGAGGTACAGACAGAGAAATGACGTACCGCTCCATTTTATCCAGTAAGCTGCACATAGGATAAGAAACAGTTGCAAAATAATGCATGTCCTAGCAGGCTGAGCAAAGGATAGGAATGGCATTTTTTTTTCCTTGAGCCAAGGTTGTTGACAAAGAACAGGAAAAGATTAACATTATTATTTGGTTTAATCACAACATGCATACCAGCACTTTCTGCTCAAAGTTAAAAAAAAAATAAGCTCTGGTTATAACTGACTGAAAAACACGTTCTTTTTATAAACTGTTAGTCAACATCTAACTATTCCCTTGAGCTGGCTGGTGATGTCTGCCCATTCTTCAACACAAATTAGAAACTGGATTCATATTCCAGAAAAGAGAAAATACAATATGAAGACTGAATGAACACAAAATGAAAAACAAATATTTAAAATGAAACTAAAACTAATATAATCTCTAAGTCCCACAAAACTAGTTTACCAAAACAAAAAAACTGGAGCTTGTATTCACTTCTGAGCTGTATCTGGCAAGTAAGTGTCTGTTTCCTCACTGTTTGAATCTAGGTCTTCGGCTTCCATCACCTGCAAATTAAAACAAATTTTCAGCCGAGAGAATTGTCCAAGTAATTCATAAACAATGATTTCCCCCACATGATTATTCTTTCACTTCTGCACTCAACAGCGGTAACTTTGTGACTGGTAAAATATAACAGAAAATAAAAACAGGAAGAAATATGTATGCCTGTGTAACATAGCGCAGGTATGCTAGCTCTGATGATTTATTATTAATTAATATTACAAACTGTGAAAAGTCGTCTGAACACAACCAACCATTTATGGTGCCCAGCAAATCCATAACTGACCATATATATCAAGAATAAATAACAATGTGATCAATAAGTAACAGTGTATATTAATACTAGAATGCAGGACACAATAATATCTCAAATATTTTAAATACAGAAATATAAATAATGTATTAAAAAAACAGAAATATTACAATACTGAAAAAGAGATATAGTAATACAGACACAGAACATTTACAATACAGACACAGAAATATTACAACACAAAAATATTACAAAAGCAGACTAATCACCTTGAAAAACTTAGACTGAGATGGTACAGCCATCCTTCTCTTTCCTTTCAAAGATTCACTTCTGCTGGACGCTGGTTTAGACTTGGCTGAAGCACCATTAACCTTTTCTGCATCTTTCTTGTCTTGACCTGCACAAATACCAATTGTCAAGTAAATCTTGACCTGCACAAATACCAATTGTCAAGTAAATCTTGACCTGCACAAATACCAATTGTCAAGTAAATCTTGACCTGCACAAATACCAATTGTCAAGTAAATCTTGACCTGCACAAATACCAATTGTCAAGTAAATCTTGACCTGCACAAATACCAATTGTCAAGTAAATCTTGACCTGTACAAATACCAATTGTCAAGTAAATCTTGACCTGCACAAATACCAATTGTCAAGTAAATCTTGACCTACACAAATACCAACTGTCAGGTAAATCTTGACCTGCAGAAATACCAGCTGACAAGTGTATATATTTCCTTGTGAAGAAATTTTCAGCTTTTATGTCTAATGAAACCAAAACAAACTTTTTTTTTGATTCTTTGCCTTTTACAACCTCTAAAGCACAGGTCTTCAATGATGTCACATCAAAGTCTTCTTTGCCTTTTACAACCTCTAAAGCATGGGCCTTCAATGATGTCACGTCAAACTCTTCTCTCCGTCACCATTTGTTCAAGTTTTGGCCATGTCTTTTTTAAAAAAAAATAATGAATCCATTGATATCTGTATCCAGCTCTCTTCTCTATTTGAAAAATACCTAACAGCCCCACAGCTAAATGGGATGTGAACCCCTGAGGATCTCTGCAGAGCTAAATGGGATGTCAACCCCTGAGAATCTCTGCAGAGCTAAATGGGATGTCAACCCCTGAGAATCTCTGCAGTTAAATGGGATGTGAACCCCTGAGGATCTCTGCAGGGCTAAATGGGATGTGAACCCCTGAGGATCTCTGCAGAGTTAAATGGGATGTGAACCCCTGAGAATCTCTGCAGAGCTAAATGGGATGTAAACCCCTGAGAATCTCTGCAGAGTTAAATGGGATGTGAGCCCCTGAAGATCTCTGCAGAGTTAAATGGGATGTCAACCCCTGAGAATCTCTGCAGAGCTAAATGGGATGTCAACCCCTGAGAATCTCTGCAGAGTTAAATGGGATGTGAGCCCCCGAGAATCTCTGCAGAGCTAAATGGGATGTCAACCCCTGAGGATCTCTGCAGAGCTAAATGGGATGTGAACCCCTGAGAATCTCTGCAGAGTTAAATGGGATGTCAACCCCTGAGAATCTCTGCAGAGTTAAATGGGATGTGAACCCCTGAGAATCTCTGCAGAGCTAAATGGGATGTCAACCCCTGAGAATCTCTGCAGAGTTAAATGGGATGTCAACCCCTGAGAATCTCTGCAGTTAAATGGGATGTGAACCCCTGAGGATCTCTGCAGAGCTAAATGGGATGTGAACCCCTGAGGATCTCTGAAGAGTTAAATGGGATGTCAACCCTGAGGATCTCTGCAGAGTTAAATGGGATGTGAACCCCTGAGGATCTCTGCAGAGCTAAATGGGATGTCAACCCCTGAGAATCTCTGCAGAGTTAAATGGGATGTCAACCCCTGAGGATCTCTGCAGAGTTAAATGGGATGTGAACCCCTGAGAATCTCTGCAGAGATAAAAAAAAAACAATAGGTCCAGCTAGCAATCTTCCCAAGTAAAACAAATTGCTACAGAAACCACTTTTAAAAGAAACATTCTGACACAGGCATTCTTGTTCTTCCTCGTTCGCCCTGAAAAGGACGGTGGTTGCGTTGTGTCTGTTTACGCCTAAGCTGTGATATCTGCACCTTTCGGTCGACACATCCGACTTTAGCACGGCATTTTTTAGGGACCGGGTTTGCCTTCCCATTACGATCCGCACTCGCTCAGCCAGACTGCACTGCTGCAGACTGTTTCCAGGACCACCACGTGGAGGTGGAGTGCGGTCTTGACCAGCTCTGGTTCGCTGGTCCTGATGCAAGCAGTACAGCTATGGGTCGCTGACTGCATTCACTATTGCTGCATCTTGGGGTCCCACAGGCATTCTGACACAGGCATTCTGCGTGGGGGCGTACTAAAATAGTGACCCCATGTTCTGTAAGAAGCAAAATATGGATGTCTGGACAACTGCTAGTTCAAGATGAAGACACTGCAACACGGGGGAAATAATTTTACACAGGTGAGCCTGAAACATTGTATACGTTCTTGGCATGAAAGCACAAGTAGATAACAT
Source organism: Oreohelix idahoensis (assembly GCA_024509875.1). Taxonomy (NCBI): domain Eukaryota; kingdom Metazoa; phylum Mollusca; class Gastropoda; order Stylommatophora; family Oreohelicidae; genus Oreohelix; species Oreohelix idahoensis. The sequence continues at coordinate 147,252 of JAMPIV010013894.1, forward strand.
TGATAGGCCTATTAACGATTCGCGGGGGGGGGGGGGGGGGATTATGTGTGGATGCAGGGTTGGTCCATCGTTGACTGTGCTACAAGATACAATTCATATTGAGACCATGAGGCCTTCAGCCAGAACAAGACACACAAAACAAGTAGAGAAAAGATAGTGTCAAATAAGCATAAGTGTATCAAATGTGACCAACAAGGCAGGATATGAACTTTTCGTTCTGTATAGAGCCGTGAGCCATCAATGTAGCTGGTTCTCCTTGCAGGAAGCCTGCATCAAAGGATTTCTAGACTTCTGCAGCAGCAGTTTCTATAGCAACCTGTTTGACATGATGAGGTTGCCAGTCCCATATTAGTTGCCTTTAACGATATGCCTGAGGCCACAACGGCCAGATTTTTTACAAACCAAAGTTCCATAAGTAACACCTCTAGTGATTGACCTCAGACAAAATTTAATGAGTAGCAAACACATTTAACTTTATACCATGAGAAGCTGTTTTCATCTTGTTCCACATCACAAAAAGATCAGACCGGTCTAATAGTGAATTCATTTCTGATTTGCTGATGGCAAAAGTATCACCTATGACTTCTGTTTCATGGTCAGTGGACTGCAGCAAGTCTTGCAGTTCTTCTGGACTGATTGGCTTTGCTTTGGCCATGAAATTTCCACTTTTGAATTTTCCTAAAAATTAAAGTAAAACAAAAACAAATATAAAAATTTAATACATATTCATTAAAAAAAAGAAAAATAAGCATTAAATAACTTTCAAAGTGAAATTCATAACCATGATAGATTTACTAATGTTTCCAGTTTTTGTCTGGCAACAACCAATTATAGTAATGTCTGGACGAGTAATTTTCATAATTAACAACAGATAAGATAATAAGCTGAAACTAAGTCTTGTATGGAATATTAGAATAACCCTCATGCAACCACAACCACGTGTCAGTTCAAAAAGTACAAGAAAGACCGACAAAAAGGATGGATCAAGGGAGTGGCTGAGACTTCCTGGACAAGATATACCACCATATAGGCCACATAATCTGCTCACACAATCTACTGTTATTTCTAAAAACACAAAATTTTTTTCTGCTTGTAGGCAAAAGGCCGACCACTATAATGGTCTGCTTTACAGATGTTTCCTTTCAACCAGCGAAGCTGCTGCTCTCTTGGGAGTGGTGGCAAGACTGACTTAGTCGTTAACAAGTTTTCACAGGGCAACGCAAAACGCGCCAGAACTACGTATTATTAAACTAAGCTGCATCATCTAGCAATGACTGTTGCCATTCGAAAACCTATGTCCTTCTGGTGAATTGGCTCCGAGGCTGTCATATAATATTCCCAATGACATAATACCGAACGCCTATCTTAAATGGGTCTTCTTCTTCTTTGATCCTTAGCCGCCGACCGTCAAAGCAGTCAGTGGCCATCACGCCTAGTGGCGTCTTGTAGGGCAACAACAAATTGATTCCACTTTGCTCGGTCGGTGGCCATCCTTCGTACAGTGCCCCAACTCTGGTTCATTCTTTGCATCTCAGCCTCCACAGTCCTCCGCCAGGTTGTTTTTGGTCGGCCTCTTTTTAGTTTTCCTTCAGGGGTCCAAAGCATAGCTGTTCTTGTGATGGCATCGGGGTCTCTTCAGAGGACATGACCAACCCAGTTCCAGCGTCTGTCAGCTATGATGGTGTGCATGTCCTCTTGCTTGCTACGAGTAAGCAGATCTTGGTTAGTGATGGTATTCGGCCAAAAGATTCGGTGAATTTTTCTTAGGCATGTTGTGTGAAAAGAGGACAATTTCGACATTTCCTTCTCTGTAACTCTCCAGCATTCCGCACCATAGAGAAGCACAGAAAGCACACAGCTCTGATATAATCTTAATTTTGTGCTTGTGCTGTATTGGGAGGACTTCCAGATGTTGTTTAGGCTAAAGAAGGCTGTTCTTGCCTTATTCATTCTGATGTTGATGTCTTTGCCTGCCCCGCCGTCTGGCATTACTATGCTTCCTAGGTATGTGAAGGTATCTGTCTGTACCAATTGCTTATTCCTTACCGATATGGGCTCAGGGTTGCTCACATTGAGCGTCATGACCTCAGACTTCTTTAAATTGATGTTCAAGCCCACCTGCTGGCTAAACTTATTAAGTCTATCCGTTTTTTCTTGGATGTGTTGATGTGAATGTGCTAGTAGTGCAATGTCATCTGCATATTCCAGATCTTCCAATGTAGAAAATGTTGTCCATCTTATTCCTCTTGGACTGCCCTCTGTTGTCTGGCGCATCACCCAGTCTATGACTGTTAAAAATAGTGGTTGATAAGGGGCATCCCTGTCGTACTCCTGTCTTCACCTCAAAGGTTAGGTTGCTCTGCCCAACACTGCACGTAAAGTTTGCATAGAGGCTTTTTATGATTGACACTATGCAGCTTGGAATTCCATAAGCCCTCAGTATTTTCCATAAACTGTCCCTATGTATGCTGTCAAAAGCCTTTTCAAAATCAACGAAATTAATGTAAAGCTTTCTTTGCCATTCTGAGCACTGCTCTATAATGTTCCTGAGAGTGAATATATGATCTACACATCTCCTGTTCTTTCTAAATCCTGCTTGTTCTTTCCTCAGTTTGTGATCTACTGCCGTTGAAATTCTCTGTATAATTATCCTGCCTAGTATTTTGCTGGGAACTGAGAGAAGAGTGATTCCTCTCCAATTATTGCAGTCTGCAAGATCTCCCTTCTTGGGCAACTTGACAATTATTCTTTTTTCCCACTCTGATGGTGTTGTCCCCGTTTTCCAGACTTGTGCAAATAGTGGTTCTAATAGTTCTGCTGCTAGCTCAGGGTCTGTCTTAAATAGCTCTGCATTTAAGTTATCATGGCCCGGAGCTTTGCCGTTCTTTAACCCTTTGATTGCTGTGATGATTTCTTCTTTTCGTGGAATGTCTGTGTTCACATCTAGATCGTTTTCAGCCTCAGGAACATTCAATTGTGTCTCTGGTGGTTCCTTGTTCAGAGTTTCTCTGAAGTGCTCTGCCCATCTTGTTTCTTGTCCCTCTGCTGTCGTGATGAGATTACCTTGCTTATCTCTTACTAATGTAATATTGTTTGCACCTCGTTTTCCACTGATGAATTTAGTTATTTTGTATACTGTGCTTTGTTCATTTCTCAGTGCTGCCTCCTCTGCCTGTCTTGCAAGATCGTCTAGGAAATTCCTTTTGTTGGCTCGGGTTTGGCGTTTAACTTCCTTGTCCAGCTGACTGTACTGTTCGCTATATAGTTGCTTTAACCTGGGGGACTTCGCTTCTGTTTTCTTTCTTTTCATTTCCTTTCTCATCGTTATGGTGTTTAAAGTTTCTGGTGTTATCCAGTCTTGCTTCTTCCTTTCCTGGAATCCCAAGCATGATTTGCTGCTTTCTTTGTATATTGTTGAAATGGTGTTGAAATTCTGGTCTATATCATCAGTCAATGTCTTTTCCTGACTTTTGGCAAATTGATATCGTTTCTTTATGTCGGCCGTAAAAGCTTTTCTGGTAAGGGAGTCCTTCAATTTGCTGATGTCAAACCTTTTCTGTGTAGTTACAGTTGGTGCAGCCCTTCTTAGTTTCACTTTCAGTTTTGCTACTACTAAATGGTGATCACTTCCCACATCTGCACCTCTTCTTACCTTCACATCTTGTAATGCATGTCTCCATCTACCGTTAACCATGATGTGGTCTATCTGGTTTCTGTCCCGACCATTTGGTGATTCCCATGTTAATTTGTGAATTTCTTTATGTGGGAGGAGTGTTCCTCCAATGACCAGGTTATTAATGCTACAGAAACTTATTAGTTTATCCCCATTTTCATTTGCTGTTCCGCTGCCGAATTTCCCCATTGTTCTTTCATTATATGTATTGTGTGTACCAACTTTCGCATTGAGGTCTCCCATTACTATAACAAGATCATATCTAGGTGTGTCTTCCATTTCTTTCTGCAGTTGTTGATAGAATTCATCCTTGACCTCCTCATCGCTATCATTTGTTGGTGCGTAGCATTGTATTATTGTAGTGTTGGTGAATCTCCCTCTCAATCTTAATCTTATCAGTCTGTTGTTGATGGGTTTCCATTCCAGTAATGTCCTTTCTATTCCTTTCTGTAGAATAATGGCTACGCCTTCATTGTGTTGTCCATCCTCTCTTCCAGAGTAAAGTACTGTTTCTCCTGTTGCTGTTTTAACTTTTCCTGCCCCTGTCCATCTGCTCTCGCTTATCCCTAGAATGTGTAACCTATAGTTTTTCATTTCTGCCGTGACCTGTCTTAGTTTACCTGTCTCGTACATTGTCTGACATTCCAAAAACTATTCTTGTATCCTGTTTTGCGGTCAGGACATCTGTTTTCATGTCAGTGGCTTCCTTTCGGCTTTCACCACTGACAGTCATACGAGCCACAGACTCCGAATGTCCATCCCGCAGCAAAGTTTGTTCATTTATTATTGTTTCCGTAACTTCATTTTTTTTTTTACACAGACAGGGGGGTCAGCCATGTGCTAAAACCCCCAACCTGGAGGACCAGCTTTTGTCTGACCCCTACCCACACAGACCAGTCCAGCTTGGTTGAACCTACCAGGAGTAAAACTCCCACTGGCATAGCTCTGGGGATTATCAGGGTACGCAAGCTGCCATACCGCTACAAGGTATAGGTACCATTGATGGTAGCTTAAATGGGTGGCAAGAGTTTTAATGCCACAAATCTACCTTCAGCCAACCCCTGCTCTTAACTATATGCCAGTTTATTAAATTTTTTTTATCTACAGCTTTGAAGAGATCTTGTTTACAACTAACCAGAACACTATGGAGAACAAAAAATAAAAAAGCTCATTAAATACCTTTATGAATAATCATCTTCTCAAGTTTCCTCTTGGCTGCAGCCCTCTCTATTATCTTCTGGTCAATTGTGTTAGCAGTGACAAATCTGTAGACCACCACAGGCTTGGTCTGACCAATACGATGGCATCGATCTTGAGCCTGGAGGTCACACTGAGGGTTCTGTCATAAAATAGGTAATTAAAAGATCACATTAATTTTAAAAAGCAAGATGTAAATTAAAGCTAAACACCTGAAACAAAAAATGCACAAAGAAAATGTCACTGGCTTGAAACTACGAGTCAGAATCTCAAACCGTCACTATCATATGTGATAGATGTGAGACATGAAGTCATGCCTATAACTTTTTTCTTTTAAAAGAAATGGGAGAGCAGAATTGTATCAGACGTGCTTCATATGCCTCTGCTCATCCACCTCTACTGGATGAGTCTACCCTGCTCATCCACCTCTACTGGAAGAGTCTACCCTGCTCATCCACCTCTACTGGAAGAGTCTACCCTGCTCATCCACCTCTACTGGAAGAGTCTACCCTGCTCATCCACCTCTACTGGAAGAGTCTACCCTGCTCAACCTAATCTTTGGTTATAACTAGGGTATTCATTGTCATTTTAATATCAATTTTGTGTGACATTTACGTCATAAATGATAGTACATAGAGTTATATATCTACATCACAATTGTTGCTTCATTTATCTTTCCTTCTGTATTTACAATATATATGATTGTGTTTTTGGAGTTTCCAAGTGTTATGTTTTGTAATAATTTTTTTCAATGTTTTTTTTTTTTTGTTACCTGATAGGATTTATTTTATGTTGGTTTTTTTTTGGGTATACCTCATACTTCACAATCACTTGTATTACACACCACATTACATCATGTTCTTACCCAATCACTAAACATGCACATTACACCATGTTCTTACCCAATCACTATCATATATAATAACAGTATCTGCTCCCGTCAAATTGATGCCCAGACCTCCAGCTCGTGTACTTAACAGAAAGAGAAACTTGTCAGAATTCTTGGTATTGAAGACATCCATCTGGTAAGAATCAACAACAGCACATATTTTCAGCATCAATCAAGCAGGCACAAACACCATTATCCTTTTTAACACGTCCATGAACATTTACATATGACTAAATACTGACGTAACTCGTGTCTAGCTCCTGGGGGAGACAACTACTACTCCTTCAGGCATGACGTAAAAGGTGACTAACATGGGGCTGGCAACGCCATCATGCCAAAGAGATGACTACTGAAGCCAATCATGTGCTGGCAACGCCATCATGTCAAAGAAATGACTACTGAAGCCAATCATGTGCTGGCAACGCCATCATGTCAAAGAGATGACTACTGAAGCCAATCGTGCTGGCAACGCCATCATGTCAAAGAGATGACTACTGAAGCCAATCATGTGCTGGCAACGCCATCATGTCAAAGAAATGACTACTGAAGCCAATCATGTGCTGGCAACGCCATCATGTCAAAGAGATGACTACTGAAGCCAATCATGTGCTGGCAACGCCATCATGTCAAAGAGATGACTACTGAAGCCAATCATGTGCTGGCAACGCCATCATGTCAAAGAGATGACTACTGAAGCCAATCATGGGCTGGCAACGCCATGTCAAACAAATGACTACTGAAGCCAATCATGGGCTGGCAACGCCATGTCACACAAATGACTACTGAAGCCAATCATGGGCTGGCAACGCCATGTCAAACAAATGACTACTGAAGCCAATCATGTAAGAGTGTCACGAAATGGATTTAGGACTAGAGACTGTCTACATATAGTGACAAGACAATAGTAAGAAGAAAGACTGAAATGATAGATTCAGATAGAAATATAGTGCAAACTGTGAAAGTTGAGACCATTGGCTCCGAGGTTGAGAACCGAGGTTGATTCTTTCCTCGCCACTTCGGACGTTTAAATTGCTATGGCCTCGAACCACCTCTAACTACCCTATGGGGATAAGGTTCAATTAAGATTCACAAACACCAAGGTACAGACAACATATAGCTACTGTACTAAAGGAAATGACTGATGCCAGCTACAATTTATACAAGTTTATTATACACCTATAAACAACAAACATATGCATGTCCCTTACATCAAGTGCGAGGATGCACTCCTGAAACAAAAGCAAGCACAGTTAAAAATGCATCAACCCCAACCCTTCTCCCACAATTGCAACCTGTATGGAGAAAGAAGGTAAGGTTAACTGAAATGAACTACACTGCACTTGATGTCGCCTACACTCCAAACTAGCTGTTCTAAATTCTAACTCTAACTCTAAGTCCACTGATAGCTGGAACGACGGCGAAGTGACTACACAATCTCTGCACAGACTTCGGTTCTACACAGCCTATCCTGGAATCTCCTGAACACAACTAACTGCACCTCTAAACTTCAGCAGCTGTCCTCTGCTATGATTCACCAAAACTAACAGTTCTGCCTATCTGTGCTGACTTCAGTAGAGAGAATGTTTACCCTATCTCTCTCCACTAACTCTGGACTTGATGACTGAGGGTTAACAGAACCCCACTGGATTCTGGACTGGAACTGTAGCGGACTTCTACCACTCGGAAATTACCTGCCCGAGTACCTATAACTGGGCTGTCGGCTTTATTATGGCCGTGAAGAAACGAACACAAAAATTACCACACCGCTGGCAGCCTGCCAAATCTGCGTGTGTAACGAGCGTCAGAGCTCAGGATTTATCCACAAAAATCCTATTCGCTGGAAAATGTCTTCCCCTGGTTGGGAAAACGTATTTTCTTCCTCTCCGTCCACTACTGGCAACTAACGTAAAACCCTTGCGGTTCTGCGAATGCCCCAACTTTGCCGTGGGAGAAATTTTGTGGTCTCAAAATTCCGCTCTCATTCCCACAAAAAACCGGCACCTGCTGTTTAGACAAAAGCAAAAACAACAGCTAAACAAAACGTTAATACTCTATTACAAATAACAATTAACTTCCTGACAAACCCTTAAGTCTTTAACACTTAAGTCTCCCCCGTCTATAATCAATACAGCTCCCCTACTCTCTCCCGTTATGCACCACCATACAAAATCATGCAAACAAAGTCCGCTCCCCCCACTGAGCTCCCTTCTCTACCTGAGCCCACAAGGTAAACATTGGCTAACCCAGATCGCCTGTTCTGCCTGACTAACTCCGAGCAACAACCATATTTTCAATGGCCCGTCTGGGCAGACGTACTGTGGCCTACTTCTTACGCTGACACTAATGCCGTAATGTTTAACACAACTAAAACTAGCCTTCTCAAGGAATTCCTAAAATTCCCGTCAATAATAGTAATCACATTCAAAATGAAATACAAAATAATTCCCTTAACATAAATAAATGTCATCTCCATCTTCTGAATACACAGAAAAACAATGCACAATCAATAACATATAATCCTGTTTACGCTAGCATCTACCTGCCGTCAAAAGTTATACATAACCCCTGATTATCAAATTGAAAACCCCGTAGTTCAACCACGTGCTTATCTCCCCCTCGTCCCTCTGAACGTCGTATCAATAACAATTCCGTAACCAACGCGCCCACGCGCTTCCAAATTATGCCTCTTTCACTCCCGTCCACAGATATATGCGTAACTATATAAATAGCGAGCATCCATACTCTCACTAAAATCACAAATAAAAATACACATTACGCGCTCCCGACTATTCTGTAAATAAATAAAATTCGCAGATGCGAGTTTCTCTCCCGACCGACTTTGCAATAATACAAAGCGGTGATATCTCAACTTTTAAACCATGCCGCTATTCTTTCAACAAGGAATTAAATGGACCTAGTTTCTCATGTCTATCACTCAGATCGAATTGATGGCTCTGGAGTTAAGAATTAAATTAAACTAAACTTCCCAAGAAACTTAAATGATCGGCTAGGACTAGCAAAATTAAATAAAGTCCTCACGCAAAAATTCATGCTTACCAAATCTCGAATGTCCAACTGAAGGCAATCGACAATTTGCTTCTGGCACCCGGCTTTGGCAAATTTTCATTAAAAGAGAAAGAAGCTTATGAAATATAGGCCTTTTATAATCAAGACCCCCACGCGCCGACTTCATGACGTCATATGCGCGGCGTGGTTCTTAAAGCCAATGGGCGCTCTGCATTTCAACTGCAGTTAGCTCTCCGCCAATCAGAACCTTAGATCTTTCTGATGCAACCAGTCCCCGCTAGACAAAGAACCGGGAATTGGTCCTAGCCCTATACTGCGGAAATGAAGCAAAAATGGCCGCAAATAATTTAACTCCCGAAAAATGCGTATATGGCCACGCAATATCTTTAAAAAAAGACAATCTGGTGCCAATCCTGATCTAGCATCTATAATCTTTCTTCTAGAAAACTGCTGTCTAATTCCCTACACCCCCATTCTAAACACATAAAGAAGAACCATAAAGCAGATGAGATCAAACTCCCTCGTGATCTCATCTTGAAAAAAACGTAAATAATAGAAGGAGAAGAAACATGGAGAAGGATTACCTGTAATCCCTCCAAAAATAGTGAACTAAATGCAAGGAGAAAAAGACATGGGCCATTTGAAAGACAGAATCTCAGTACTTTCGTCACAAAGAGCACAGGAATACCTTTGTGCAAGCTTTCTGCAAGGGCACCAGCAACAATGGTGGAGCAAAATGGGAAATGACAATAAATGATTTACTTGCAGAAGAGCAGAGTTTTTGGAATGGAATTGTTTTATTTTATACTGGACTTGTGGACGTGACAAGTCTTTTGACAATTCAGACAAGAGAATCACCCTGGAAACTGATGAATTACTGCAGTGTCTTCCGTTAGGTTCATTAACATAACAAGGAAAACATGTGAAATACAGAACTCTTCATGCAGGACAACTCTTAGAGCCCTTTGAGATAAGTGAAGAATGACAGGGATGCCTCTTGTCACCATTTCTTTCCTATGGCTATAGATTAGATGATGAAACCACTGCAACCACCAGAAATGAAATTCAGAAGACTTGGACAAAACAGGACAGAATCTAGATTTTGTTGATGATCCTGCCTTTATATGTAATAACCAAACTATTGGCATGATCAAATGAGAACACTATGTGAGAAATCAACAAGTGTGCCTCAAAATAGGAAGATTATGTGAATCATTTGTAGCCAGATATTACTTGGAGACACTGTGCTACAAGATATAATCTTACACAAATCTTGACTGATATCAAAATTATACTACAAAAGGCAAGAGATGCTCTCAATGAACTGGAAATATATGTAAACCAAAAGAAACCAAGTCCAACACAAAAAGGAGAACCTCCAACTCAAATGTCAAGGCTATCTCAAACATGGAGAACAACAGAAACAACACCCAAGAAGTTACACACTTTCACACACGGATGCTTGCTCAAATTAGAAGGACTGAAATGGTATGACATGATCACTAATGTGGAACTGAGGGAAAAGATGCTTGCTCAAATTAGAAGGACTGAAATGGTATGACATGATCACTAATGTGGAACTGAGGGGAAAGATGCTTGCTCAAATTAGGACTGAAATGGTATGACATGATCACTAATGTGGAACTGAGGGGAAAGATGCTTGCTCAAATTCTTCTTCTTCTTCCGTCCTTAGCCACCGACCGTCAAAGCAGTCAGTGGCCATTACGCCTAGTGGCGTCTTAGGGCAACAGCAGATAGGTCTTCTTTGCCATTGTTTCCCATCACGCCTATTGGCGTCTTTAGGGCAATGGCAAATCAATCCATTTGCTGTTGTTTCCGTAATCGAAGTGACTGGCAAACGGGTGATCAGCCCGTTGGTGAGCTCAAATTAGAAGGACTGAAATGGTATGACATGATCACTAATGTGGAACTGAGGGAAAAGATGCTTGCTCAAATTAGAAGGACTGAAATGGTATGACATGATCACTAATGTGGAACTGAGGGAAAAGATGCTTGCTCAAATTAGGACTGAAATGGTATGACATGATCACTAATGTGGAACTGAGGGGAAAGATGCTTGCTCAAATTAGGACTGAAATGGTATGACATGATCACTAATGTGGAACTGAGGGGAAAGATGCTTGCTCAAATTAGAAGGACTGAAATGGTATGACATGATCACTAATGTGGAACTGAGGGGAAAGATGCTTGCTCAAATTAGGACTGAAATGGTATGACATGATCACTAATGTGGAACTGAGGGGAAAGATGCTTGCTCAAATTAGGACTGAAATGGTATGACATGATCACTAATGTGGAACTGAGGGAAAAGAACCAGACAAACACTAGTGAAACAAGAAAAAACGTATACACTAGATGAGCGCACGCACACACACAAGAGGAAACCAGCTCACTACATTAAAAAGTAAGAGACACAGAGGAAGATCAAACAACTTGAGAAGGGAAATGAGGACAGTCATCAAAGGGAAAATGGAGACATGGATAGACTGAATAGATGGCACAAGACTGGAACGCCTAAAGTAAGAGACACAGAGGAAGATCAAACAACTTGAGAAGGGAAATGAGGACAGTCATCAAAGGGAAAATGGAGACATGGATAGACTGGAGAGACATGGATAGACTGAAATAGATGGCACAAAATTGTTGAAGGCCTGTGCTGCACATAAAACCAAAAGATAATGGCAGACACTGTCCTTGAACTCAAGGAAGAAACAATTAGACTACAGTCTAACTTCTTAAGTAAAAAAGATAAGGCAAATTAGTACAGAAACTGAGGCAGATAATCTAGGAATTTCTCATCCTGGAAGAAGAAACAGTATCATGCTGAAAAGTTAAAGCGAAAAAGAAATTTTATCAATAAAGACAGACACAGTGAAAGTGGCAGACTGCTAACCAGCATATTTATCAATATGACTAAAGGAGTGAATGATCTACCAACATCACCTGCAAATTCCTATCATGTTGTTCAGAAAGATTTCCTGTTACGATGTTCAGGGAAGGAACCAACTAAAACAATTACTGCAGACGAGACCCTGATAGTGACCCACGAGCCAAACGTTTGGGAACTTCACAAGGCATTCCAGGAAACCCTAAAATGAAACTGTCTACAGTGACCTGTGCTTCAAGCTGGAGAATGACATCCACAACTACATCTGCCCAGCATGAGACTTTTATAGTCTATATAGGCAGGTCATCATTTTCAGTGCAGGGCCAATCTCACTTTCCTGTTTACCACATGCCTCCTGTGAAGGCATTCACATCATTCTATATAATGCCTGCCTTCTGTGAAAACACTCACTTAAACCGACATGATTTTTAAACTATGTTTAAAACAAAAAGTACATAAATAGTTTGAGCTTGACGGACATAATTACAATTCTAAACAGATAAATGTCACAAAAACTACCTTACCCAACGTACCAGAAAATAACAAAACCAAAAACATACAGATTTGATATTTACCATGGTGGACAAATAAATACAATACAGACGTTTACTTTTCTGTTTGATATTTTACAGTGCCTGCTTAAGAGAACTAATGAGAATAACATACCTAATCTTATTCACCATTGTATAACATTATAAAAAAATGTATCAATGCCTGGTCAATGCTCATCAATCCCACAACTTACACTGTCTCTTCGGTCATCAACATGGGTGCTGCCATCCAGACGGCAGAAATCATATTTCCTGATGTAACAAAAGTCCTCAATCAAATCCAACATTCGAGTCATCTGACTGAAGATCAGGACCTATTAACACATTTAAAATGTTATACATATACATTTCCTCATCATGAAACACACTCAATTAGTCTGACAATCATTCACAAATTACTAAAACATTTTAATACAATAATTTTTTCATGCACTCAATGAATGATCTGACAAAGAAGTCAGTGATCAGATGCTGCATTGACCTTGTCTTGTGGCCACTTCATCTCTGCCAAGGTCATTTTGTTGTTGTTGTTTAACACCTGTACACCCCAGGGTAGTACAGGAATGATGAAGTAAGTTATTTAACTAGGGACTGGCAGAGCTTGTCATTTTGTTGTTGTTCTTGTTGTTTAACACCTGTACACCCCAGGGTAGTACAGGAATGATTAAGTTATTTAACTAGGGCTGCAGAGCTTGTCATTTGTTGGAGCCAATGCCAAGCTGATTTCCTTGACTTTATTTACAATGTAGATCTAGGGTTTCTGCAATTCCACAACTTGCTGAGATGGTCATGAGTCCCAGTTTCTTTCCCAAGCATTCCATCGTGGCTCAAAATGCATTTAAAGACTCCTCACATCTGATTTTAAGCTAGCTGGCACAATGAGCTAGGAGCTGCATATTGTGCATTCCCCATCACCCATGGGGGCTCCCTATACATGTAGGTGCCAAGGAATTGTCTTGCACAGAACCAACATCACCTGGTCGTCATCTTTTGTGGGATCCTGTGATAAACGAGCGCAAAGGCCTTATTGCTCTATCTTTTCCTACATCTTTCGTATTGTATTTTCTCCGACATTTGCTCTTTCATCTCATATTTGCGATCCACATTTGCTATTTCACTAGAAAACCACATTTGTTTTTTCATCGGGGGAAATAAAAGTCCTTTGATTGAGTCGCCATGCCCGACATTATCGTTTGAAGCCCACATTGCATCGTGCTAAATCTGGTAAAAACACATCTGGTTATCCGAATCAAACATCTGGGCATGCTGTAATTTCTGTGACACCACATTGGACGCCCAGATTGGCCAGGGGAAAACGTCTCATGCTGTAATGGTGTTATCTTGGGTCGGCCGCGGTTCAGACAAGCGTTGATTTACCACATTGGACGCCCACCTTGGCCAGGTGAACAATAAATAATCAGAGGTCAAACTACACCCACGTTTGGACTGACAGGGGAAAAGAGCGATCCTGTGAATGAGTGACCAGAGGGGCCATTAATGATTGGTTGGTATGGGCGGAGCTAGATGTCGGATCCAGAAACCCATATTGGACTGGCAGAAATATAATCTACTGCGTAGTTTGCAAGAGGAAGGAGTCCAGTTTTTTACCTTGTGAGGATGAGATTAATCCCAAAAACGCATAGCCTAATACACGTGTTTATTCAGAGTGGATGATAATTCAGTTCTGTGATTAATTGTGTTCTTAAAGGATTTTGCGAAGGGAAAAGAAGGTTAGTAGATCTTATACTTATTAATACATTTTCTTATTTTTGTTTATTTTAACCTCACAGCTAAAATGTGCGAAAGATAAAGTTTCAAATAATTCTTGGCATAACTGATTAATAAAATCAGAAGATTTTCCTAGAAGATGATAGGATGATAGGAGGTAATTAATAGTTCATACTTCACCTTCATCATCATTACAGTCTCCCATGCGCACACACTCTCATGCACAAGATATTTAACATCATTAGAATTGAACTCAGAGAGAGAGAGATGAATAATGAGCAGTAGTTTAAATGAAAGTCAACCAGTGATGTTAAATGTGAAAACTTACGAAGACTTTTGTGTGTCTTCAGTCCATCAGAAGTCTGAGTTTACACGCAACGTGTCTGACGTCTAACCAGAAATAAGTTATCAAAAACGGACATTTGGCTAGCAGAATTCGCCATAGGACATCTTTCATTCCTCAATTAAAAAGGAATATTGTCTCACCCACAAGTCAGAAGGTGGACACAGCATTTTTCGTCACCATATACTGCTTGCTCACAAGTTCAATACATCGTTATCACAAGTTCAATACAGAGTCATCATAAATTCAAATCACTCGAAAGATCATTATTATCTGGTCAAGCAAAAGAGCTCAAAAGAGGAATCGCATATTTATACCACGTGCAACACACTCTTAAGCGCATTTTATGAAGCAGACTCGAAAGTATATGAATCACGACTACATACGCAAGATTAGGAGTCTACATATCACTAACATTTCGTGAAGATATCCAGTCTGACCAGTACCGGCGGGAGATTAGACAACAGACCTTTTGTTCATATGACAGCTATTAACTGTTGATCAACACTACAGAGATATACTCAAACAGTGAAGGAATATACATAGAGATCTCGTCAGCGTTCTCCGTACGACAACAGTATTCATCAGAACGTCCTCAGCTTAGAGATACCCCACTCGACATAACGTATAACAACTTGGGACATTTTATGCATACATGTGAATCCTCATATCTAGGAGAAGCATTTAGAGACACATGGACTGTGTAGAGTACTCACCATTTTGGTAACACGTATCATATCACATCATCATTTCACTTTACACCAGTTCATTCTTAATTAACTATTACTTAATTAACTGTAATTTTATTATCTCATCTGTGTGTTTTGTGTGAATCGTCTTTCACCATCATCACGTTCTAACCATTACTAACCCTATATGTGTGGATATTTCATTAATAAACCCAACGATCGGTTGATCATTATCAAGAGTTTTGTTAATGTAGCAGTCGTGCTGTCGGTGTTACATATTCACCTATAGGAACCTTTCTCTACTCAGATGAGGTTGGGGGCTTTTTCTTTACGGGATCTAAGGGCAGAAGCTAAGGTCGTGGGGAAACAGAACTCTTTCCATAATTAATTAGAAAACACTGTCTAGTGGAAAGCCTTCGCATTCCTGTCTTCTTGTCCCTATCTCGAATAGGTCTTTATTCTTTCTTAACGAGCCAATTTCTAGAGACCTTATATCTAATATCTCATAGACTATTTCTGGCAAAAACTACTGTAGTAGTTGCCCTAGTGACTCACCACACGACAGATCCTCATGCATCACCAAGGTGATATCTGTTACCACTCAGTTCTGTGACAGTACTCACGCTTACTGAGGCTGTTCATGAAACATTCCAGAATTGTGGCATTTCAGTCCCTAATTTTAGCATACAAGACGGGCATTGTAGCTACACACAACAGAAAGAAAGTTTATTACACGCAACAGAAAGAAAGATTGTTACACACAACATAAAGATTATTACACACAACAGAAAGATTGTTACACACAACAGAAAGATTATTACACACAACTGAAAGATTGTTACACGCAACAGAAAGATTATTACACACAACAGACATTGTTACACACTGTCAGAAACCACTTGTCATGGAGAACACAATGGGGGTGGGGGGAGGAGGTGAATGAAAGGTGCTAGCTACCTATCCCTCCCCACTCCAAGAGTTATACCACTGCTGTGTGGGTTTATAGTACTGAAGTTCTGGCTCACACTCCCAAGGTTATGACCACACAAACGCTGGCTGACATAAGTAATAAACACCTTTAAACAGGAACTTCCCTTTAACCCTTGCCACCCAGCCCGTAAAACCCCATTCCCCTGGGCTCCTGAGCAAAAAATGCACAAAAAAGACACATAACAGGGTTCATAGCAAATTTCTTCAAGCATTTTCCAGGCTTTTTCCAGGTTTTTCCAGGTCCAGCACGTGATTTTCAAGGATGGGAATCTCTAATATTTTCCTCATCTAATTTTCTCAGATATAATTATCACTTTGCTGATCAGCAATCCGGAGCATTACCGTCTCCCATTACCAAGGGTGTTTGCAGATTTCTTTAAAAAGAACTTTTTTTTTTTTTTAAATTCATAAAAGATTGAAAAACAGACATCTTTTCCAAGTTTTTAGTGAATTTGTTCAACATCAGCGCAATAAAATGTTAGTGACATGGATGGTAATGAATAAAATAAGCTTGATTGACGTATTGATTTAATGATTAACCACGTATATCAACATAAAAGGCTAATAAAATTGGAATCATCTCATCTCAGCCCGTAACCCGTCATGGGTCGTAGGGGTGCCATGGTGGAAGCATCAGCAGACAGGGTCCTCCACTGCTCTCTATCCTCAGCAATGCGTACAAGTGTGGAAAAACCGTGTCCTGCCCATTCTTTGATGTTATCAGCCCAGGATTTTCTCTGCCTTCCTCTTCTCCGTTTACCTTCGACTGTTCCCTGAACGATCGTTTTCGAAAGGGAGTCATGACGAGTTACATGCCCAAACCAGGCAAGCTTTCGACGTTTCACTGTTGACAAAAGTGGTTCTTGGTGGCCTGCATAGGTGTTTATCTTCTCTCTAACATAGACATTTGTTTTGTGCTCTTTATAGCAAATGCGCAAAATTCTTCTATAACATTTATGCTCGAAAGCCTAAATCCTTCGCTCCGTATCTGCAATGAGTGTCCAGCTCTCACACCCATACAAGAGAATAGATAATACAAGTGATTTGTATAATTTGATCTTCACAGGAAAACTGATGTTACTTTTCCAGATCACATTCAACCTTGTCATAGCAGCTGAGGCCATCTCAAGTCTTGTCTTGATTTCTTTAATTGATCTTCCATCACTGCATATAGTGGACCCGAGATATTTAAAGGTGTTAACTTCTTCTAACGTTTGCCCATTTAACGTAATGTTGGTCGGAACATGTTTCTTATGGCTATTCACCAATATCTTGCTTTTTTCTATATTAATTTCCATCCCATACGTTCTTGTTACTTTCTCCAGTCTAGAGGTAAGGTCTTGAAGTTCTGATTCTGATCCAGCTATCAGATCAATATCATCAGCAAAACGTAGGTTGCACAGAGGTCGGCCTCCAATCGATATGGTTGATTTATAATCGTAGAGAGCCTCTTGCATAATATGTTCTAGATAAATATTAAAGAGCACTGGGGACAGGATACATCCCTGCCGAACTCCTACAGTTGTTTTGAAAAATTCTCCAATGTCGTTGCTTGCAAAAACAGCACTGCTTGCGTCCTTGTATAGTGCTTCAATGATATCTATGATGTTGGTATCAAAATTGAATTTTCTCATTACTTGCCATAAGCCTTCATGCCAGACTCGATCGAAGGCTTTTGTGAAATCGATGAAGTTATGGTATAAATCGTGTTGATGTTGGAGATGTTTTTCGATAAGTAATCTAATATTGAAGATTTGTTCTGAGGTACTTCTTTTTGGTCTAAAGCCAGCCTGTTCCTCTGACAAGATTTCTTCTGATTTCTGTTTTATTCTGTTCAAAAGTATCCTTAACATCACCTTACTTGGATGACTAATAAGGCTAATGGTTCTGTAGTTCTTGCACATTTTTAGATTTCCTTTCTTTGGAAGCGGTATTACTAATGACTGCGTCCATTCTTTTGGCCATTTTTTTGTACTCCATATCTTCTGGCAAATTGTTGTCATGATTTTTACTATATCTGGTCCTCCATATTTCAAGAGCTCTGCTGGGATATTATCCACACCCGGTGACTTCCCTCCTTTCATCGAACATATAGCCTCTTCCACTTCTTCCCGTAATATTGCTGCATTTCCGAGTTCCCTGTTTTCGCACTTAATGTTGTTTAATATGCCTAAGTTAGTGTCAAGTTTACAGTTATATAATTCTTTACAATATTCTGTCCATCTTCTCATTACAGCTGTTTTTTCATTGAGCAGAGCCCCATTGCTATCTTCTATGACAGTTACCCTGGGCTGTTGGGGTTTTGATAGTTTTCTTAATGTGTCAAAAGCTGCCTTGCTGTTACCTTTTATTAGCCCCGTATTAATGGACTCACATTGATCAGCTACCCATTTTTCTTTGGCCTGTTTCATTTTCTTCCTAATATTTTTATTCACCATACTGTATTGCCATGCTGCTTCAGGAACCTCTTTCTTAACCTTTTTCATTTCTCGCCGTGTATCACATAACTTCAGAATGTCATCTGTAACCCATGGTTTGTTTATTTTCTTTCTTTTACCAAGTATTTCTGTTGCTGATTCAATGAGCACGTCTTTCATGTTCTCTGTGATTGAGTTGATATCATCCTCCAAAAAGTTGAGAGCTGCGAATTTTCCTCCAACAGTTGCCTCAAAGATTCCCACGATTTCTGGATCTTTCAGTTTGTCTAAATTGAATCTTAACTGAGAACATCTGTTTTGATTATAGTTCTATAGGAATAAAATGTTTAAAAAAAACTATTTTTCGTGTTTGTCTTTTTTGAATGTATTCTGCGTCTGTGGCATCTGACAATGAGCGTTTGTAAATGTTTGAGTAGTTAAGTACCTCTAGTTGGAGTCTGAGCTGCTTTTTTCATTAACTGGGGTTGAAGTTGTAGCTTTAGGCCTCTGCAAGAGTCTTTGTCAACAATCCACGTTGATAATACTTGACTGTGTAATATAACTTGAAGCAGGGTATCAGGCATAGAGGTACATTGCAATCTGGGCAGTACATGCAAGTCTGGCTTCTGTTCCCTGCAGCCTTACACACTTTACAGTCTGGTTTGTACCTTGCCCTTTCATATTTATCAATGAAGTGGTGCTCAGTAAGTCGTGTTGTTGTGACCTGTGGTTTTCAAGGTGTCACATTGCGTCGAAGAATAGCAGGTTCAATAAGTCATACTGACATCCTGATCTTCGCTTTGATCTTTTTTTTGTAGAGTTGACAGTGTTGTAGGTTATGTGCCCATTGACCAGGGCAGTTTCAACTAAGAAATAATATAAAAATAGGATCTGTGTGGGTAGGGGTAGCTTGCACCTAGTTGGCTGAAGTTTCCACACCTCACATACTTTTGCTGTATTTTTCTGCAAGCACTGGCTTCTGAATTGTTCTGCCCTGAAGAATTTGTCTTTCTAACTGTCTTGTTTATATTATCATTGGAGTGAACAGTGGATATAAGGTTAAATCTTTTCGTATCATGCCTTATCTTCTGTCGCTCAAAACACAGGATGATTTGTCTTTTTCAATTTGAGTTGTTTTTTCTTCGGTGCTACAGGAAAATGCTTCCTATTTTCCGCTACTGTTCCAAATGCACCAATCTGAATTTCAGGTCTTGAAATAAAGCTGAAGGCTGAATCAAAACTACCACAGAAGAGAATATGTCCCTTGTTGCGTATGAAATTTGAATTAAAGCTATTTTTTTCACTGAAAAAAAAAAGTCCAAATAATCTCAGCTCTCAAGAGTTTTTTCCTTGGTCACAAATGATGTCACATCTGTAGGTCTCCTAGTAGTGTTAGTTTTAATTTAAAAAAAAAAAAAAAAAGGGAACACAAATAACTTATGAGTAGGCCTAAGCTATGTATATTTACCAATTCAAAATTCTAAACGCAAACATAATACAGTCAAACAATATTTAACTAGAACAAAAGGTAATATATATAGTAATTGGGAGGGTAATACTTATGATAACTGGAGACCTTTACACCCCCCCCCCCCCCCCCCCCAATCTTTACTATTTTTGTTGGGTTTTGTTTCGTTTATTTGTTTTGATTTTTTTTTAAAAATTTAATTTAATTTTTTTTTAAA
The DNA here is from genome assembly GCA_024509875.1 of Oreohelix idahoensis. Lineage (NCBI taxonomy): Eukaryota > Metazoa > Mollusca > Gastropoda > Stylommatophora > Oreohelicidae > Oreohelix > Oreohelix idahoensis. The sequence goes on from JAMPIV010013894.1 coordinate 167,349, forward strand.
TTTTAAATAACAGGCCTATCCACAAAATTGCTGATTTTCATTTATCCTAATTACAGTGATTTGACAGATGTGATGCCACTTTCGTGTATCGGGGGTTATTCATGTTATCTGAAATTGAAAACAAGTAGGCCTAGGCCGATCCTAATTAGCCTATAACCCTTCAGAGGTAGAACGGGATAAGTCTTTTCATCATAAATATAATAAAAAAGCATTCAAAATATATTTATTTCCAAAAAATGTGGTGAAATAAACAGTGGGACATAGGTCTGATAACAGGGTAGGCTATAGGATATGGAATCGCCATCAATTTCTATTCCTGACCATCTTAAACTGTGTCAAATATATTCCCGTATGCAGAGGTAAACCAAGAAATTTTGTTCAAACGCTTGCTTATAGGATAATTTTGGCCATGGTTAAAAATTAAACTGTAAAAAGGCCTACATTGTAAATACAGACGCAAGTACAGTAGGTCTATCTATAAACTGGACTTATTTAAATAGCTTTTATAAATGAGATAAATGAATTTATTACTTACGACGAGTGCTAAAAATAAATCTGCATTTACGTCGTTAACGCAAAGCGCCGAAAACTTCTGGAAATGATTTAATGCGCAAAGGGAAGTAAACTTTACAATGTTTACTTCCCTTTTCGAACTTCCATTTCCAGAAGTTTTCGGCGCTTTGCGTTAATGGCGTAAGCGCAGATTTATTTTTAGACTCGTCGCGTCTGTTGTTGCAAAAAATACCATCAATAACCAAAAAATGGACACAAATTAACGAACTTTCGATTTCGTATTATTTTTCAAGGTCCGATGCGGAAAATTCAAGGCTTTTAGCCATTTTTCCAGGCTTTTCAAGGCCTGGAATTTTTTCTCCTCGTTTTCCAGGTTTTTCAAGGTTTTTCCAGGTCGCTACGAACCCTGACATAAGCAAAACTAGTTACTGTGACAAAACCATATGGTCAGTTTTAACTATTCTATCTCAAATTGACTGACCTGATCATCTACAATATTCCTGCTTATTGTGCCAGTCCTCCCAGCATGTAGACCCTTCCTTAGGCACAGATAGCTTTCACAAGATTTACACCAGAATTTAGTCTTCACTTTTTTGAATGGTCTGTCTTTGTAGGCCATGTCTGAGAAGTCACTAACATGTTTGTTGAATTTGTATGCACACACAACACAAATGTTATTGCCTGTGCTTGTGGAGACACTTGAGGATGATGCAAGCCCACATTTTTCAGCCTCTGATGTGCATCAACACGGTTGTGAAGCTTCATTGCCGCTGTTCTGTAATCACCAATGAGTGATAAACAGATTTCATTCATGAACATACCAAATATTCTGTAGCGTCTTCCAGTTATATTGTGGGGATTGTATTTATTCATTAGTATATAGGCATTATTGCATGCCCACATGAAAAATTTCACTATGAGCCGTCGAGGCCAGCGATAATGCCGGCGCGTTTTATTGAGACGACAAACTTGGTCGTTGACATCGCAGCCACCCATGAAAGTATTGTAGTCAATACAAAGTTGTCGAATTTGAACATCCACAGTTGTTCTATTCTTGTTTCTCCTTCTAACAGTTCCCATTTCTGTTGGGTTATGATAGTTAGATATAAAATTGATGGGTCTTTGGTCCATCCATACAAGACAAACAATGTTATTGAAACAGACAAATTCTGATTGCCCCCTGCACATTTTCTTCTTTCCTGCCAGTTCTTTTGGATAATATTTCCTATTTGTCATTGCTGTCCCTACTGCAAGTGTTCCATAATCACTGTATAACTTGTCAAAGAGAGTTACACTGTTATAAAATCTGTCCATGACAAGAATATGGTTTTTGTTTGCCAAATCACCTGAAGTCAAAATCAAGATGACGACACTACCAACAACACAGAGTTCTGGAATAACATCCTCTGTTTTTCCAGTGTAAATTTCCAAATTCAGAATATAGCCCGAGCTCGCTTCACATGCCATGTAAGCCTTTATTCCCCACTTTATGGGCTTTGATTTTATGTATTGTTTGAAGGCAAGTCTGCTTTTAGTAGGGATCATACCCTCGTCTAAACTCAAGTGTTGTGAGGGTGAATAATAATACCGAAATTTTGGAAGCAACAAATTCAGCATGGGCCTTACTTTGTAGTTTATCTGCTTTATCATTCCATGCCTTTTCATTAAGAAAACAAATGTTGTGTCTACGGTAGACATAGGTCAGAATATATTTACAGGAGACCAACCTGTATCAAATTTACTTGATACACTACATGGGATACGCCCCTTTTCATGCCCCTGTACCATAGCCCGATCCCCTGAGGGGCCAGGAACAGGGTTAGAACTAGCTTGATCATAATCTGATTCACAAGTTCCATCACTCATTTCAAATTGGATGTCACTTTCAGAATAATCAACATCTAAATCTAATTCATCCTAATCCGAATCATTGAGCACAAGTTCAACAGCTTGTTCCATTGTTAGCCTTTTAGAACGGCTATTTCCTGGATTTTCAACACGCCTTTTCATTAAGAAAACAATTAAAAAACTGCAAAATATTATCACTTCGTGAGCGCCGCTATTTTGGTGAAACATTCCACAAGACGTGTACTTCCTGACGTCATTATTTTTCACACAAATCCATTCCCACCCCGCTTTGCTAAGCTAGGTGTGTCAGACCGAGATTGCGGTCTCTCGGGGAATGGATTATTTACACGCGGACCGAAATTTCGGGACCTCGGGTTCAAAAGGTTAATGTAGTAATTCGCAACAGGGCCTCAAACGGCCATCATAACACAACATATACAAGTATGTAAATACCACAGTAAACCTGCCTCAGCAGCCCAGGCTATCACCTGCACACACGAAGGTACAAACTATGCCTCAAACGGCTACTATGAATATCGCTCACCCGAGTGCAAGAGCTATGGCAATGACAATCTCAGAATCATCGAAATATTATCAAACTATGGCTTGAAGATAATCCTATCTAGACTAAACAACATCACTGTCAGAAAGACCAGATAACATGGCAGGCACTCATTTCACAGTACTCCAATACCGAATACCCAGCAATCAAGCTGGCAAAAGGGAAAAATGTCCTTCCCGGACAAGAGGCTGACTCTTAGTCCCAACTTTCCCCCCCCCCCCCCCCCGGACTTCCGGTAGTCCCATGACCCGCCACATCAGCTATCTCCGCCAGTCCGTTCGGTCTTTCCCAACCGGCTTTTCGACAATCACTAGACATAAAATGCACGGCGAAATAACGCTGACAAACACAACAGAAAGATTATTACACACAAGAGAAAGATTATTACACACAAGAGAAAGATTATTACACACAACAGAAAAAAAGATTGTTACACACAATAGAAAGAAATTATATATTGTTTAGGCATGTTATGAGAATAGAAACACTAGAATACCTTATGAGGGCATGGAAAACTGACTGAAAAACTGGGCTTAACATCAAAGCATTGACAACATTGAAGAACAACAACTGACAGTCAGCACTGAGGGCAGGAAGTTGTAGAGAGATAACTCTACCTATAACAGTCAGCACTGAGGGCAGGAAGTTGTAGAGATAACTCTACCTATAACAGTCAGCACTGAGGGCAGGAAGTTGTAGAGAGATAACTCTACCTATAACAGTCAGCACTGAGGGCAGGAAGTTGTAGAGAGATAAGACTTCCTATAACAGTCAGCATTGGGGGCAGGAAGTTGTAGAGAGATAAGACTACCTATAACAGTCAGCACTGAGGGCAGGAAGTTGTAGAGAGATAACTCTACCTATAACAGTCAGCACTGAGGGCAGGAAGTTGTAGAGAGATAAGACTACCTATAACAGTCAGCACTGAGGGCAGGAAGTTGTAGAGAGATAAGACTACCTATAACTGTCAGCACTGAGGGCAGGAAGTTGTAGAGAGATAAGACTACCTATAACAGTCAGCACTGAGGGCAGGAAGTTGTAGAGAGATAAGACTACCTATAACAGTCAGCACTGCCACCTGAAGAAGATTATCTGGTCATACCCTGTGTCCTCTTTTTTTCAGCTCAGCCAACATCTTGTCCAGCACCAACATTTTTCCTGAAGCAGTGATAACACCTTCGGTCAGAGCAAGGTCACCTGTCTTGGGGTCAATAGGATGCTCTAGCAAGTATGAATGGTTACAGCATTTACGGAGCTGCATCATCACATTTCTCATCTTAATGGTGACCTGAGATGTCCTCTGCTTCTTCTCCTGACCAATCCTTGAGTCATCAAAAAAGAAAATTACCAAAGAATATGTATCCGGCACTCTATACTGATTTTTTTATAACAAAGTAATTGGAAATTAATAAAATAATTATAAATTAAGAACTGTAACACAAAGACTAAGTCAGAAAGGACCAAGTTTTAATTCTGATGGGCTGGGCCGTTTCTGGTATTTTAGATCCATGCAGATCTTTATGCTTGAAGGGAATGAGAAAATTTAAGAGAATACTTGTATTTTTTATGGGAATCAAAAAATTGTAGAGACCGAATGTATGTCATGTATTAACCATTGATGGTTATGGTTTCATGCACAGGATAACTGTGACAGTTGGACACAGCACATTATTATAAAGGTCGATTGAAAAGTCCTATCTTACGAGGGGCATTCAGAAAGTAATGCACCACATCGTTTTTCTCAGGAGCTGTTTATTAAAAAAGCATGAAATTTATACACAATATACATGGATATGTCATGTAAACATCGGTATTATTCAACATAATCTCCATCAACTTGTACGGCTTTATGCCAGCGCGAAAGAAGTGCATGTATTCCTAGCCCGTACCAGATTTTGTCTTGATCATGTAGCCATTTCTTCGCTGCATGAATCACTCCTTCATCATCTTCAAACCTTGTCCCACGGAGTGCATCTTTAAGTGAACCAAATAGATGAAAATCAGAGGGTGCCAAATCGGGACTATATGGTGGATGGGGTAGTACAGTCCAACCCAATTTGGTGATTGCTTCCCGTGTTGCCAGACTTGTGTGAGGGCGCGCATTGTCATGAAGGAGAAGCAGGTCTGCTGGATTCTTGTGCGGCCGAACTCTGCGAAAACGTTGATTGAGTTTTTTTCAATGTCTTAATGTAAGCTTGCGAATTGATTGTCTTTCCTCTTGGCATAACGTCCACAAGAATCACACCTTCAATGTCCCAAAAGCAGTGATCATGACCTTTCCAGCTGAATGAATTGTCTTGAATTTCTTTCTTCTTGGTGATTGCGGATGATGCCACTCCATTGACTGTCTTTTTGCCTCAGGTTCAAAATGATGTGCCCAGGTTTCGTCACCTGTAACGATCTTAGCCAAAAAGTTCTCTCCATCAGCATTGAAACGCTCCAACAATTCAGAAGAAATTGCTTTCCTTTGCAATCGGTGGTCATTTGTGAGACTTCGAGGAATCCATCTTGCGCAAACCTTAGAAAATCCGAGAGTTTTTATAACTGCATTTGCACTACCAATGCTGACTGACAGCTGTAAGGCCAATTGTTGAGTAGTGATTCGCCTATCTGTAAGAATAATGCCCTCAGCGCATTTCAACATTTCTGCGTTGGTGACTGTGGCAGGACGTCCACAGCGCGGCCAATCAAGCAGCTCCGAATCTCCACTTCCTGATTCTTTGATTCTCTGAACCCAGCGACTGACTGTACTCCTGTCGACTGCAAAACTTCCATACACATCACATAGACGCTTGTGAATATTCACAACAGTTTCCTTCTCTGCAACGAGAAATTCTATCACAATTCGCTGCTTATAACGCAAGTTGCTAACACGCTCCATTTCAACGGTTTAGGGCAGCCGTATTATTTGGCCAGTTGCGGTGCAATTTTGTGCACACAATTGGCACATGCCATATTTGAAGTGTGCAAAATTTCATGCTTCTATCTTTATTATTAGCTGAGAAAAACGATGTCGTGCATTACTTTCTGAACGCCCCCTCGTATTTTTAAATGGCTATTTTTTTCACTCCTATGTATCTAATTTATATTATTATTATTACACATCAAAATGTTAGAAAGCATCAACATTGATGGTAAAGAGAGGATAATAAAGAAAATGTACTGACAACAAACAGCAGCTGTAAGAATCAGCAGCCAAATAGGAATGTTTCAGCAAGTAAAAAAGAGTTTCTCAGACATCCACTTGAATGTTTTCAAAGAAAGCAGTAGTCAGTTTGAGGCTATTTGAATCTCCATAGAGCTTTTTCATGAATGGTACTGGTGTCGGACATTTGCGCTTTCTCTGTTCTGCATATGTTGGGCAACTTTGAAGCAGATGTTCAGCTGTCATTTTATCAGTGCCACAGTTACACTGATTGGTAGTTCCTATCTTTAGCTTGTTGAATAGATGGTATCTCAATCTGTTGTGGCCAGTGCGGAGTCTGAAGATTACCACTTGTTTTCTTCTGCTGAGCTGGTAGTATGCATCATTTTGTGTCTGACCTGGATGCTGTACATCCTATTTGTTTCTGTATCTGATTCTGATAAAACTCTTTGCTTCCTCAAAATTTACTCTTGCATCAGGCTGAAGTAGATTTTCACCCTCCTTTGCCAATCTGTCAGCCTCAACATTGCCGGTGATGTTAGAATGAGATGGGATTCATTGGATCACAACACTTTTGAATCGCTGACAAAGTTTGTGGAGCACTATTCTGAGGTGATCCAGGTCTGTATTATTTTGGCTTTTCAACGTTGCAATTACTGACTGTGCATCGGTAAAGAAAGCAACTTGTCTCTTGGTGCTTTCCTCTGTCATTATAACCTCTGTTCAATCTGTACAGTGAAAATATAATGAGATCTCTGGAGGACATGCCAGGAATATCATTTGGCGGACATAATATAAAGAACTTGAGATACACTGATGACACAGTCTTAATAACAAAAAGTGAAAAGGCGCTGCAGGAAATGGTTGATACAATAGTGATAGAAAATAAAGACCTCAGTCTTAATAGCGAAAAGAAAGAAATTATGGTTGTCTCAAAGAAAAGGGCTTCCCCAGAATGCACTATCAAAGTAAATGGAACAGTTTTAAAACAAGTCAACAGATTCAAATACCTGGGCACATTAATAGCAACGGATGGAAGATGCATCTCGGAAGGGAAAAGCAGAATAGCTCAGGCAAAAACAGCATTCTATAAAATGAAGAGTATTTTATGCAACAATTCTTTGTCATTAGAAGTAAGAAAGAGAGTTCTTCAGTGTTAAAAAGAACCAATCCCGACATATGGGAGTGAGTCATGGACAATTAGTAAACAAGTAAGGAAGGCACTAGAGGCCACAGAGATGTGGTTTAACAGAAGAATGTTAAAAATACCATGGACAGCCAAAAAAGAGTAATGAGGATTGTCACAGATGAAAATAGTGCAGCAGTAATCATCCACTTTTGCCCCTCCCCATCTAGAGTATACTTTTGTTACATGAACGAAGGATTCACCAGTTTAACTCTTAGTATACGAGCTGCCTTCTAGAGAGGCCGATGATCGATCCCCGTCAATAGCGAAAATTTATAGCTGAATGCATGTTTCAAACCACTGATCAATTTAGTTACGTGCATGATGTAGGGGTTTCATTTCTTCACATTTTGATATATAACACTTATGTTATCTTTATAAATAAATTATTTATTGCAAAATCTGTAATGGTAGTCATGAAAGGCAGCTCGTATACTAAGAGTTAATTAACACGGGGGCCATCTGGCAATCAAGCCCTATGTGAAACAGAGAGCGAAGTGCAGAGCATGGCGTAATAGATTCTTTGATCAGGGGAACACACGATATTCAGTGAGACAGACCTTGGATTGTAAAACTTTCAGGTGAAAATTGCGTAGCTGATTTTCGGCAAGGCGGAGATGATGAAAGTCAAGAGGTGGTAAAATTACCTTTCATCCAAGAAATCAAATGACGAATTGGCTCGGGTCTGGCAGAGGTGTGACTTTCGCATTAGAGAAAAATCGAACAGAATTTTTCAATATATACCATGTCTCTCCGATAGCCATGATCAGTTGCCAGAAATCTATCTGAATTCACTAGCTCGTTATTTTAAGATTTCTCGTACAGAGTGAAAATTAATAGATTCCGTGGAGTGATTCATTTTTCTGATTGCGGTAATTTATATACTAGATTTGAAGTGATTTAGTGTGTTTAAAGTTTTCAATATATATTTCACTGAGATTTTCTGTGCTAATTAAATAACTTATAGCTAACTTTCCAGCCGTAAAGTAAATTTAATTACTCGCTATTTTTCCAGTAAGAGATGTTTTAAATTGACTAGTACATACATTAAATAACTGTCTACTGAAGGCATATATTATTTACTTCTATCCATTTTATGCAATTTTTTAAAATGACTAGTGTTCATATCACACGTTAACAGAATAATAGGATAAGCTAGACATGTGTGTTTTAAATCTAATTTATAACAGAGTGGCGTAGAGGTCCTATTTTTTACACGTGTTAGATATATTGATAATTTGGTTAAAAGTTTTTATGTTCTTTTCCTAAAATATAGGCTGATCAAATCTGAGTACTAGCAGCTTGTTTTCTTATGGCCATATGAACTTATGATCATACGAACTTATAATATTATAAGCATCCAAGAATATTTAATATTGATGAGCTTCTTGCTGTGACCTGTGCGGTTCAATTTTCCTCATTTTCCTGAGAGAAACCAGAATAGAACCATTGAATTATAATATTAACTGGGCCAGAACTATTACCAGATTTACTTATATATATATATATATATATATCTCATCAGCCAACTGTGGCAATATATTGTCAGCAACATTTGTGTAACTTAAACCTAGCGTTTCAGCCACCTGAGGCTAAACAACCTAGGAACTATATATGTTCTATTTATTCTACATCAGCGATCACCACGCATGAACCTTACTCCAACCAACAGAAGGCATCGATAACTTATTGTAACCAGGACAAAAATTTAACACCGACTCTAGCGACTCCTGTGAAATTTGCAGTCAGCAACTACGGAGAGTCTGGGGCTGGATTTGGCAAACTTAAATTTGACACTAAATATATATATTACTTATTAGTGTATTTCCTTGGAATGCCTGTGACAACTACTGGGGTAAGTGCATCTGAAAGTGGCCACTGCGTGTATGTGAATTGAATGAACAGAGAAAGAAACTTATGTCTTTTGTTAACATCATATACTTATATGGTTTCTTCTTCCTTTTTTATTATCTCAATAATCTGATTAGTCACGGGATAGTTTACATTAGGAACCTATTCTTTTCCCATACTGACTATTTCATAACTTATTGTTAACCTTTGATCTTTTGGGTTAATTAACCTCTAATGGGATCGTCCTTTCTTTTCCTTTACCAGAGGGGAGAACCTATTTGATTAATTTTCATTTTTTATCTGTAAACCATGATCTCTTGATGCATATGATTTATGTTGTGATTTTCTATTGATAATAAACTTTATTAAACGTTTAGTTATCGTGTCAGTCAACCATATTCATTATATGTTATACATAGTTTGTTTTCACGTTCGTGCGTATCTGTCACAGAATTGTGTGCATGTGAGTGCAGTGTAACTTGTATTTTCATACAAGGAGAGAAAGTGCGTCTGATTTAAATATCATCGTCCAGATAGGTTGGATTAGATAAATTATTCTATCCAGAGACTGTCCTTTCTCTTACACGATCACCTCGTGATAAAACTATTTCTTACCCCTTACTTTCACATTGTCATCACAATCACCTCTGCTCGGACAGGGCTATAAACATCTATTACCTATCTGATAAATCATACACGACAAGGATGTCCTGAAAGAGGCCAATGCGCAAAGGAAACTTATTTCACAAGTTAGAAAGAAGCAATCCACCTTTTTGGGGCATGTTATGAGAAGAGAAAAGCTGGAATATATCATAACAACAGGTAAGATTGAAGGAAAAAGGGATAGAGGAAAACAAAGAGAGAAAATACTGGACAGCTGGACATCGTAGCATGGAAAGAAGTCGACAACAGAATTGATAAATTGACAGGAAGTTGTGGAGAGACATGATCTCCTATGCTACTAGGTATGGTACTTGAAGAAGAAGAAGATGATTATTACATAAAATGCTATGTCACATCAATATTACAAATTAGTGTGAGATCTGCTTGGTTCAACACATGATGTCATAGTGGATAACCATTTTTGCTGCCTCTTGTTATGTCCCTTGACTGGCCCATTTAAATTTTATTTTGTTTCTTGGACGAAAAAATAAAAAAATAAAACTTCTCCGTCAAATAGCAGCTATTGTTTTGATATTTGGTTCATGAATATCCAATGGATACAAGAGAGTACATGAAAACTAAAAACTATAAAGTGACTATTCAATCCCTTAGTAGCAGATTTACATATTTTCTATACACTAAACAGACTGGTAACGGACATAACAGTTACCAAGTTACTTAATATGTGAAATTTTGAACACAACAACATCTGTCTATTTCTACGAACATGTAACACTCATGCTAACACCATATTAGATAACAGATGATTCTAACCAGCAGGAATCATAAGTATGTTAACACTAAGAGTAAATTATGTCATACTTTTGTGTTCCCATTTCACACATGGCTTGTACCCAGCTCTCCAGTTCCTTCTCCTCTTGTTCTACATCCTTCCACCGCCTTCGTGAGGGCTTGTCTCTGGTAGTTTTGTTTGACTTCTTTTCCACATCAGTTTCCATCAATAGTGAGTAATCAACTTTACTGGAAGCTGACCTGCGCTTAGGTCTGCCACTGGCTGTTGTCTCAACTGTATCTTCAACTTTCTGTAAGCCGATCAAAAATGTTGAAACAATAATTATTGCTGAGCTTCATAACACTTTAAAATACAGTGGCAAGGAAATGGCTAGGAAATTTGCCTTTACATGTAACATGAAGAAATATGCATGCTTGCTTAACATAACACAGGCGTGTTCACTTTGCTTATTATTAGTAACTATGACATGTCATTCTCAGCATCTGATTCCACAAATAATATTCAAACCATGGCAATATTTAAAGTAGTAGAAATCTAGTCTCCATGCTGCAAATCATCAAGTGACTTCCTCAAACATTTCATGTAAGCCAATATTTAAAATGAGGGGGAAAAAAAAACAAGACTAGTGGACAAACTTAAAAAAAAAAACAGGCCATCAATCTTGAAGTCAAGTCATCTAGAATAAAATTCTCATCTGACTTAGGCAATATCTAAAAGTGACTGAACATTTTTTTGCTCAAGTTTTACAAGTTTCTCCAGCTTGACCTGCATTTAAAAGATCATCAGATCTGGTCCCGAACTAGGAGTAAGAAGTGCGTGACATACTGTGCATTCCCTGCCATCTAAGGGGGATCTCAAATATGCAGAGCTAAAATACTGTGCTCTGGTTCTGGGCTCTCCCAAGGAATTGTCACGTCCTGAACAGAGGCACTTTTCAGCTCGCCCTGCCTATAACTGGGTCCATAGTGAGACCTTCAGGCATGCATTCAATCAGATCAAAGCCAAAGAATCACATCTGGGGCTCAAGTGACTTCTCCAAGCTTAGTGTGCAATGCTGGGTTCTCAACAAATTTCACCACAGGGGGAATCCATGAAGTGTGTGGATGATTTCAAGAGTCAATGAGAGTGTAATTAGCTTCACAGACAGGGGTTTACTTCCACGTACGTATATTGTAGCATTGTGCTTAGCTGGTGGTCATATAAGGATGACTCCAGATATGCCTCCATGTATAAGAAAAATGTATAAAAAATAACTTTCTGTCAACGATAATTAAAAATATGCTAATGTGGAAGTGGGCAAACAAAAGTTGTTACACATAATAAGGAACACATCAAAACTACAGTATAACAAAACTGTGAAGAATTCATAAAAATATAATTTTCTGTTATAGGTAACGAGTAATTGATAAAAGCTACAAATTAACAAACAAAATCTTTTGGATATGAAAATAAGTTTGTTATTTCCCATTTCTCAAAACAAAAATCACCTCTTACATTTGTCTGATTAATGATGTTGAAAATAGTTCTGTCCACCAAGGCTGAGTAGAAATCCATCTGCTGCTGTGTCATTGGAGCAAACACTAAGATCTCTTTCTTAGGAGGTATATTAAGGTCCACATCAGACTTCAGACGACGTAGCATGAATGGGGTTAAGATCTGCAGTTAGAAATGTCACTCTTTATCACTCCTTTAAACAAATTCCCAGTATGCATTGTTTACATTTCAAAAGAATAAACATATGCTAAGAAAAAAATTTAAATAAAACAAAGATAGGACATTTCTCTCTTCATGTCCTCCACACAATTTTGAGGTTATCGTGGTACGCCACACACGACATTTTGGCTGCTGAGTAAAATAACATGAAGGTTTAACAGTAAAATACAATTATAACTATTAAAATGCAATAATTATTCTTGTTACAAACAAAAGGAAATAGAATGAGCTTTCTACAGAACAGCAAGACAAAAGTATTTTGTAAGGAAAAGATGATGCATTAATGAAGAAAAAATAATTTATATTTTTATGACTAGCCACATGGAACAGCCTAAAGTGAAGGCTATTTTAACATCATTTTCTTGCAATATTTAATATAAATAACGCGATTGTGTTACCAAGTCAAATAGTTATGTCAACTCATCAGGTTACCACAAAAAAGTTGTGAAACAAATCACTTCAGAACTGCTGCTGTTAGCTTCTATTTATGGAAACACTGATTGTATCCTCCTTTATATGCCCAAAATAGGTATTAACTGAATACAGTATTGTCATAAAGATTTTTTTTTTTTTTTTTTTTCGTACGCCCGCTAATACTCGAGGCGAAATCTCAGGTTATTATTAATGTCTAACCTGACATTGATTTTACGTGAGTATCCCTTTTTCTTGTACAGAGACAGGTGTCCCTCGCCATTCAGGCAAATACTCGCCGATTTCGGAGGTACCCATTAGAGCTGGGTCGGCTCAGGAGCCGCCAATCCCTGGTCGACAACACTCCTTCAAATGTCCTCGCCAGGTCTCGAGTTAATCCAGTCCAAATCCCGGTCTACGAAAAATCCTCAAATGCCGTCGCCCGGGTTTGATCCTGCATCACCCGGTCGCCAGAGCGGTGTGGTAACCACTACGCTAGCGCGGCTCCCTCATAAAGATTAATCATAACTATTATAAAACTGCCAGGATTGACTCGGGGAAGATTGGGTGGGTGTGTGGTGGTAGGCAGGCTCATACCGTGCCAGCCAGAGTGGCTTGGAAGACATAAGAGTTTACACTTTGGACATTTTTCTTGCTGGCGGTATTCTGACCAATATCCCATAGGGAAAAGACAACATCTCATTTTACAATAAAGATGATCATAATAATAAACAATAACAGACAGCTACCCAACAGGAAGTAAGCTAATCATCAGACAACTTTTCACATCTGTGTTTTGATTATTTAAAGTCATTACAACAACTCTGTCCTACCTGATGCAACATACTAAGTATATTTTTAGCCCTCTCCTGCTGCACAATCTTTTCTTCAGCGTCAGCATCATTGATACCACTCACATCAAACCATGCCTCAAAACTATGAGCAAACAAAAACCAACATGGGTAAAACATTTGAATGTAAAGTTTGTTTCACTTTTAACATCAATTGTTCATGTAGGTATTGCTGCCAAGAATAAAGAAAGGGTAATCCTCCTGACAGAAGGCTGACAGATGGCAGTTGTTTTCTAAGCATTCTCCCCAGGCCATCAGTTATTCCTGGCCATCACTTCTACAATGCTCTCTGCACTCAGTGTTGTGACTCCTACCACTTCTACAATGCTCTCTGCACTCAGTGTTGTGACTCCTACCACTGACCTCAGGTTATTGTTATTTTCTTTCTACACTTTTTAAAGAGCATGGGACCAAGTTGTTGTTGACCTCCTTGTAGGAATACTGTGTTAAGACATTTTGTGGGACCAAGTTGTAGTTGACCTCCTTGCAGGAAGACTACACTAAGACATTTTGTAGGACCAAGTTGTAGTTGACCTCCTTGCAGGAATACTGCGTTAAGACATTTTGTGGGACCAAGTTGTAGTTGACCTCCTTGCAGAAAGACTACACTAAAACATATTGTGGGACCAAGTTGTAGTTGACCTCCTTGCAGAAAGACTACACTAAAACATTTTGTGGGACCAAGTTGTAGTTGCCTCCTTGCAGGAAGACTACACTAAAACATTCTGTAGGACCAAGTTGTAGTTGACCTCCTTGCAGGAAGACTGCACTAAAACATTTTGTAGGACCAAGTTGTAGTTGACCTTGCAGGAAGACTACACTAAAACATTTTGTAGGACCAAGTTGTAGTTGACCTTGCAGGAAGACTACACTAAGACATTTTGTGGGACCAAGATGTAGTTGACCTCCTTGCAGGAATACTGCACTAAAACATTTTGTGGGACCAAGTTGTAGTTGACCTCCTTGCAGGAAGACTACACTGAAACATTTTGTAGGACCAAGTTGTAGTTGGCCTCCTTGCAGGAAGACTACACTAAAACATTTTGTGGGACCAAGTTGTAGTTGACCTCCTTGCAGGAAGACTACACTAAAACATTTTGTAGGACCAAGTTGTAGTTGACCTTGCAGGAAGACTGCACTAAAACATTTTGTAGGACCAAGTAGTAGTTGACCTCCTTGCAGGAAGACTGCACTAAAACATTTTGTAGGACCAATTTGTAGTTGACCTTGCAGGAAGACTACACTAAAACATTTTGTAGGACCAAGTTGTAGTTGACCTTGCAGGAAGACTACACTAAGACATTTTGTGGGACCAAGTTGTAGTTGACCTCCTTGCAAGAAGACTGCACTAAAACATTTTGTAGGACCAAGTTGTAGTTGACCTTGCAGGAAGACTACACTAAGACATTTTGTGGGACCAAGTTGTAGTTGACCTTGCAGGAAGACTGCGTTAAAAAATTTTGTATGTTTTTACAGTGGTGGTTTATGTAGCAAATTCCCTACATGGGGATGGATGTGATAGCATTTACTATACGTGTATTTGTTTCTATTCCAACTGTCAGTGTGCTTAAATCAAACAAGCAATGTTTATTAGCCCTACTATTAGCTCATCACTGATTACAACACTCATCACCTTACACCCCTTTAAAATTCTCATCAATTCACCAAAAAATAAAACTTTTACAATCCTCTTTAATGGCAAATAAACTCATAATCAAGAAAAAAAAAACAATCACCAACAACTACAATAATTACCAGCAAACACCACTAACATTCAGAAATAATGATATCTTTTCTCATAAATAATTAAATATTCTCATCTCTCTATTAATTAACTCTTTCAAAAAGCAAAGATAACACATTCTACTCCTCGAATCTCCTTTCCATTTAAATATTCCAGTTAAAACATCCCTCTTCTCATTTACAACAAAATCTACCAACTCCAACTATTGTTTTAATAAACAGGTACTATAGCACCTGTGTGGTGCCAGGAGCCCTGTGTGGTGCCAGGAAGGACATACAGAATAAGACTACTACTCAATAAAGTCAACTAACAAGAGATTGTGTACAAGGAGCTGGCAACTTTATCATGTCAAACAAACTGCTGCTGAAGAAGCACATAAATGTTTTAGTGCAGGTTACCTCCCCAGGCAAAATACTGCAGTGGTGGCTCGGCTCCATGCTCCAGAAAGAGTGAAAATGGAAATGATGATGACACCCTGCCTCTCAA
This sequence comes from Oreohelix idahoensis, assembly GCA_024509875.1. Lineage (NCBI taxonomy): Eukaryota > Metazoa > Mollusca > Gastropoda > Stylommatophora > Oreohelicidae > Oreohelix > Oreohelix idahoensis. The sequence goes on from JAMPIV010013894.1 coordinate 183,076, forward strand.
GGATTAAACATTTTGTTGAAGTGATTAAAACTTAACTTCACGTGCAGCCTGATTAAAACTTAACTTCACGTGTAGCCAGATTAAAACTTAACTTCATGTGCAGTCTGATTAAAACTTAGCTTCACATGCAGCCTGATTAAAACTTAACTTCACATGCAGTCCGATTAAAACTTAACTTCACGTGCAGTCCGATTAAAACTTAGCTTCACGTGCAGCCTGATTAAAACTTAACTTCACGTGCAGCCTGATTAAAACTTAACTTCACGTGTAGCCTGATTAAAACTTAACTTCACGTGCAGCCTGATTAAAACTTAACTTCACGTGCAGCCTGATTAAAACTTAACTTCACGTGCAGCCTGATTAAAACTTAACTTCACGTGCAGCCTGATTAAAACTTAACTTCATGTGCAGTCTGATTAAAACTTAACTTCACATGCAGCCTTGTCCATCAGACGTTAACTCTTACCTTCCCAAATCATCAAATATCTCAGGCAGGAGAAAATTCAGCAGAGACCAAAGTTCAGCCAAATTATTCTGTAAAGGTGTACCAGTCAGGAGCAGACGGTGAGTGGATCGGTACATGCGCAGCTCTCTGTGGGAAAAAAACCAATGAGTTGTAAAGTTTCCTTAAAAATGGGTCCTCACTTTGAACACAACCAGCAACTATGGACCCTGTAAGTGTCCTCTGGGGGCCTGAAGAGACAAAGAAATTAAACAACCACTGCGTCTGCTTTCCCAGGCATATCATGAGAGATAACTACTTGAAGTTTTTGCAGGCACCTGGCAACCTCATTAAGTCATACAAAAGTCCCCAAGTACTACCAGCAAAGAATAATAACCAAACATCTGCTAGTTGTAACAGACTACTAGTGTAGCTTACCTGATCAGGCGGCAGTGAGTATTCTTGATACGATGACCTTCATCTACAATAAGATACTTCCATTCATGGTGGGCCAAGTACTTGCGATCAATCATAGCAACCTCATATGATGTGATGACCACTGGTTGGACTAAGATACCCTCTCGTATTTTGTGCTTGCGCTTAATTTGTTTGGCAAGGTGGATTCTGTTGTTCTTCTGACCATGATAAAGAATTGTTGGTACCTGGTAAAATAGAAAAGTTCAATTCAAAATAAGCTACAAACCAGAAATGAAAACACTCTGTCTATATTACGTCTGGTTATGCTATTTTATTTAACAATGAACAAATGAATGTCTGTTTATATAGGGCTATAACAGCACCTGGCCATTGTGTCAAATTATATATTACATTCATACAGTGATAGTTTACACAGCTTACTTACTTACTTAGTCGTTCCCCTTCTACCGCGAGGTGTAGAGGTTTGAAAGAGAGAGCGCCAGACTATCCTATCGGCTGTCTTCCTCCTGGCCTAGTTCCATTCTAGTCCTCGGTCCTTCAAAGATTGTCTAATGTTGTCCTCCCAGCGGACTCTGGGTCGTCCTGGGGGTCTGGATCCCTGGCTCTTTGTTTCACATGCTTGTCGTGGTAGCCGATCTTCTCCCATTCTGCAGACATGGCCAAACCATCTTAGTTGGGACTGTTCTACTTGGGTCTGCAGGGGGTGGGATTTTAGGCCTTGACGTAAAATCTGGTTGCGGACCATGTCTCTTCTTGTTACTTCAAACACCTTCTTCAGATACCTCATTTCTGAGGTTTGGATCTGGCTTTTGTGGGTTGTAGTCATTGCCCATGACTCGCATCCATATGTCAAGACTGGGACATAGGTGGAGCAGTATACAGCCATCTTCGTTTTCTTACCAACCTCTCTCTTACTGTGGAATCCTCGATTTATGGCCTGAAAAAATCTCCCAGCTGCTGCTTTTCGGGTGGCCAACTCTTCTTTGATGCCTCCCTTTCGGTCTATAATAGCTCCGAGGTATTTAAAGTGGTCGACCTGCTCTAGGACCTGTTCTCCCAGCTTAATTTGATGTCTTCTTTCTTCTCGTCATATCACCATGGATTTTGTTTTAGAGCTGCTTATGACCATCCCTCTCTTCTCCAGCTCTTCCTTCCAGACTTGCAGGTTCGATTGGAGATGTGCCTCTGATTTAGCAATCCAGGCAACATCATCAGTAAATGCCAGCTCTGAAGTACAGTCCTGTCTCATCTTCCAGTACCCCACTGAATACTTTCTTGTTATCTCCTTACATGCCTTGATGACATCGTCCATGAGGAGTATGAAAAGATAAGGTGACAGGATATCACCTTGTCTTACCAGTGGTGGTCCTTAACTCTTCTGACTTATGGTTTACTGTCCTCACATAATTTCTGCAAGACATGTAGAAGCTCTGTATAGCATGAATCAGAGGTGCTGAAATGTTCTTCCTTGCCAAACAGTCCCAAAGTTTGCTCCAGGGGACCCTGTCAAACACCTTTTCCAGATCTATGAAACAAAGATGGATCTCACTCTTATACTCAAGGGCCTTTTCACTCAGCTGTCTGAGTGTGAAGATTAGGTCTTGAGTACTTCGGTTTGCTCAGAATCCACACTGGACCTCATCCAATTGTGGCTCAGCTAGGCGTCGGAGTCTGCTCTAGGATTCTAGAGTAGATTTTACCAGGGACACTGAGAAGGGATATGCCTCTATGGTTTCCACATTGTCGATTGTCACCCCTTTTGAAAATTGGTGTTATGATGGCAATCTCCCAATCCTTTGGTATGGTCTTGTTGCACCATGCTGCCTGTAGGACCCTTAAGAGTAATAGGTTGCCTGATGCTCCCATGTACTTAACCATTTCTGGTGTTATACCATCATGCCCTGCTGCTTTGCCCATCTTGATTTTCTCCAGTGCTGCCTTCAGTTCTTCCATCTTTATGTCATCTTCACCATCATTGGTTTTCTCTTCTGTGCTAGTGGTTATCATTTCTGATGCTTGACCTTGCTCACCATCCAGGAGTTCTGAGAAATATTCTTTCCATTACTTCCTTCGGGGCAGTAAGCAATTTGCCTTGCTTGTCCTTTATAAATTTGAGAGGGCATTGTTTTTCCTTCCTCATGTTCTTTAGGGTCTTATAGAACAATTTATGGTTTTCTTGCGCATCTTTTTCTAGCTTTTCTCCAAATTCTTCCCAGGACTTCTGTTTTGCTGCTAGCACCTTGTTCTTTGCTTCTGTTCTGAGTGTCACATATTCTCTATATTTCTCCATTTGTCCTGTTGTGTTTTTAGCTCCTAAGTATTGTTTCCATGCCATTTTCTTCTCTCTTATTTTCTCTTTGACTTCCTCTGTCCACCAAGGTGTCCTCTTTCTCTTGTTCCCAAGTCGGACTTCACCACATGCTTCTGCAGCAGCTGTCTTTATGATGTCCTTGAATTTAAGCCAGAGGGATTCCAAGTCATCAGGTTGTTCTTCTGTGTTGCTCATCGCTGCAGCAATAAGCCCCTGGTATCTGGTCTTAATTTCTGGCTCTCTCAGCTTGTAGGTCTTGATGCTCATTTCTCCCGTTAGTTTACTTAGTTTCTTGCATGATGTTGGGCAGTTCCTAGGCTGAGCAACTCTTTCAGTTGTTCTTTTGATTGTAAGCAGGTAGTGATCACTTCCAATCTCTGGCCCCCTCCAGACTCTAGCATCTCGGACATATTTGAATGAGCTCCTCCTAACAATGGCATAGTCGATCACTGACTTCTCATTCTTTGTTGGTTCACATCTAGTGTATGCATGTATGTGCTTATGGGGGAACTTTGTTTTGTAATGATCAGATTCTGCTCACTGCAGAATCTAAGGAGTCGCTTTCCATTGTCATTGAGAGTATCTTCTCCATATCTTCCGATAACTCCACCCCATCTAGCATGGTCATTTCCAACTCTGGAATTGAAATCTCCGAGCATGATAATTTCATCTAGGCAGTCATCCACTGTCCTTTGAAGCAGCTCAAAGAATTCCTCCTTGACCTCTGCTCTCTCATCCTCATTTGGCCCATACACTATGACCAGGCTGACTATGGTTTCTGCTTCTTTTAGATTTACAACCATAATGCGCTCCGAGACAAAGTTCCATCCCTTGATACTATCTTTTTGGTTTTTAGCCACAATACAACCCACGCCCCCTTTAGCTCTTTCAGATGTGGGTACACCACTGTAGAGCAGCGTGTTGCCATCGAGATCCATGACTCCTTGTCCTTTTTTCTTTGTTTCCTCACAGCGCCCCCACATGTAGCAATTTCACATAAGCCTATTTCATAAAACCTCCATATCATGACTAGGGCCTGGACCTCATTTATAAGACTAACAAAATAGCACTCTTGTCCATCTGTCAAAGAAGCTCATCATAGGCAAGACTAAGTAAGAAACACTGGAGCATAGACAAGAGTAGGAAACACTAGACATACCCAAACAACTTTCTTCTGTTAACAAAATAAAAATGATTAAGAAAGAGTGAGCATTAAACTAACATTAAAAACTGCACATGTATTGTAATAAGGAAATGAGGAGGGCCACTGTAAAGCTAGTATAAAAAGTGGGGTTAACAAACAAGCAGGGCATATATTTGCGGAACAGAGAAAGCGCATATGGCTGACACTAGTACCATTCTTGGAAAAGCTGGACGGACATTCAAATAGCCTCCTCCTGACTACCGCTTTCTTTGAAAACATTCAAGTGGACGTCTGAGAGTGTATGAAGAAGAAACAAGCAGGAAATGGAAGTCTTGCTAAGATACAGGACAAATATATACTGCCTATGTTACTACCAAAAGGTCTCTTGCACAGACAAACAAAAAACATTGGAGAAATGAAAGTGATAGCTTTATCAGAAAAAAGACAAAGACTGCTTTCAGCTCAAATGACATTAATCATCTGTTCATTAACTCCCACCGTATAAACCTCCACCTTCTGCCTGAGCTACTGTTTCATTACCTTTGGTGCAAATCTTTGAAACTCAGCAAACCAATTTGGAATGGTTGACAGTGGTGCACAGACCAAGAAAGGACCAGGGATACCCATATACACCAGATGTGCCAGAATGGCCACACACTGGACAGTCTTTCCAAGTCCCATCTCATCTGCCAAGATCCCATTTACACCGTTCTCATACAGCACCTGGGTACAAAAGAGATACAAATAAAATACTGTCAAGTCACTCCAAAAATTCTAAATGTCTGTATTTCAAACCATTTCATAATAATAATAATAATAATAGCCCCTTCAGTCATAACTGACTATGGGAAGGCTCCCCTGAGGTGACAGCCCTCAGCTGCTTATTTTCCTGGTGTTCCTTTCAACGTTTTTGCCTCTCTTCTGTTCGCAGTGAGAGCTTCTTTTTGCCCAATCTGAGGCGGCGATGTGGAGAGCATAGCCACTTGGTGGATCGGCAGCTTCATCTTCCCAGGTTGCTGGATTTATGTCCAGTGCCCTCGTGTCTCTCTTGCACACATCTTTGAACCTCAGCTGCGGTTGCCCAATTGTTCTTTTGCCATTTGCCACTTGTCCGTAGAAGATATCTTTCCAGATGCGACCATCTTCCATACAGTGGACATGGCCAAGCCAGCTTAGTCTGTGCTGTTTAAGCAGTGTATACATGCTTTGAAGGCCAGCACGTGACAACACTTCAACATCTGTCATTTTGTCCTTCCACGAAATACTGAGGATGTGGCATAGACACTGTAGATGTGACGTAGACACAGAGGAAGTGGCATAGACACTGTAGATGGACGGCACAGACGTTATATACTGAAGCTTTGGTCTTCGTTGTGAGTTTCCCCAAATACACGTAAGGCGGGCAAAGGTGGCTGCAGCTTTGCCAATGCAGCTGCCGATTTCTGTGTCCAGAGAGCATTTGTCGTTGATGGTAGACCCCAGGTATGTCAAGTGGTTGCACCACTGTGTCGTTGATGGTAGACCCCAGGTATGTCAAGTGGTTGCACCACTGTGTCGATGGTAGACCCCAGGTATGTCAAGTGGTTGCACCACTGTGTCATTGATGGTAGACCCCAGGTATGTCAAGTGGTTGTACCAGTGTCGTTGATGGTAGACCCCAGGTATGTCAAGTGGTTGCACCACTGTGTCGTTGATAGTAGACCCCAGGTATGTCAAGTGGTTGCACCACTGTGTCGTTGATGGTAGATCCCAGGTATGTCAAGTGGTTGCACCACTGTGTCGTTGATGGTAGACCCCAGGTATGTCAAGTGGTTGCACCACTGTGTCGTTGATGGTAGACCCCAGGTATGTGAAGTGGTTGCACCACTGTGTCGTTGATGGTAGACCCCAGGTATGTCAAGTGGTTGCACCACTGCCAATTCACATTTATTGAAAGTAATAACTGGTGCAACATCCACATCCTGACCCAGCACATTTGTTTTCTTTAGACTTATTGTGTGGCCAAAGTCCTCACATGCTTTGGGTGAAGCGATTCATCAAGCTCTGAAGCTCCTGTTGGTTTTGAGTGACGACTGCAGCATCATCAGTCGAAGAGGGTCGGAGCCAGAAGGCAGCCTTGTTTAACAAACCATAATTTGTTTGCCCAGGACAATGGATACCCATATACACCAGATGTGCAAGAAAGGAACAGGGATACCCGTATACACCAAATTTCCACTTACAAAATATTTCATAAAGCATATTTAAAAAAGCATTTTCAAGCATACAAACAGAAACAGAGAAATTCTGCTGCAACCTGAAACAATAGAGAGTGTAAACTGTGGTAAATATAAAATATAAATGTGATTTTATTAGCACAGTTTAGATTCTGTCATTTAAAAAAAAAGACATCTTATACCTCAAATATGTGAAAAAATATGCAAATTTCCACTTACAAAGAGAGAAAACATCTAGCAACAAGACATGAATGATGAAAAGTAGAACTAGATAAGACAAATTCAGCATACAAAACATTCTACATATTCAGGAGCAAAGGAAATCAATCTTAAATGAAAGAGATGTTATCTAACTAAGGCTCCTGTGCCTGTACATCTTTTGCAGCCAAACTGAAGAATCTGAATGTTTTCCGTAGCAGTTGAGTGGTGTTGTATAGTGTTTGTGACAGCCTGGCAATAGTTTTCTTCTGTCTGTGGTAAGTCCTGTGTCAACAAGTTCTAGCACACTCTCAAGTGTCTCATATGGATGGGTACAGCTACCGCAATTAGGTTCATGAGAAGTATTTGTTTAAGTGCTTGTCGAGTCCAGGGAGTTGTGTTCCTTAACTGAAAGACTGTGCTCTGCTTAATGCATTACAGTCTGTTGCTGCTGTTGTAATTTTTATGTGGTTGGACTATTTCTTTACACATGGCACATTCAGTCACCCATTATTTGAAGTTGTTTTATAGAATTAGTTTTGCAATCTGCATGTTGGCGGGAATAATTTGTTTTTATAACACCTGCTCCTAATTTTGCTAAGCTGTTTGTTTTTTTCCACTGGCTGGTGTGTGCACAAATGTACACTGGTGCGTACACTGAATGGTGAATTTGGGACCGAAGACGCAGCAAACGAGATGAATGCAGCCACCAACTCATAGCTTGACTGCTTGCGTCAGGGCCAGTGAACCAGAGATGATCAAGACCCTACTCCACCTCCAAGTGGTGGTCCTAGAAACAGGCTGCATCACTGCAGTCTGGCCGAGAGTAGGGATCGAAGAGGGAAGGCAAACCCGGTCCCAAAAATGCCATGCTGAAAACGTCCTTTTCAGGACGAACGCAGAAGAAGAATGGTGAATTTGACGATGTATGCTATTAGAAAGCTGTCAACTGTTTCAGTCAGTAGCAATATTTTATTTTTTTTCGGATTGGAGGGGATCATAAAATGCCTGCAGCATGAGGAAGATTCACATAGGTTATGTTCTACACAAAATAGAACAGTTAAAACAGGCAGCGGATCTTACTCCAAGGGGCAGGGACAGACGAACAAAGCGCAAGTAGACCACACACAAAAATTACATTAACTGGGCAGAAGGAATTTTTTTTTCTGTCCCATACGCCTAGAAATAACAACGTCTAACAAAGAGACTGTAACTAAGATTGACAAATCAACACAAACAGAAATAGGTTACCTTCAGCCAACTGTATCCCTCCAATTGATAAGGTCTCAAAATCCCACCAGTCATAAGCTTGGGTTGGAGAAATGGGACCTCTTTTCCATCGATGAAACGTCTTTCTTCTCCTTCCTGTTGAGCAATTTACAAATCAGAAATGCTTGAAGCACAAATATTATGCAGCCTTTTCAACAACAACAAAAACATATATAAAACTAATATAATTTAAAAGTTCATCATCCTTTTATATTCCATAGGGAGCACATGAGGTCTCACTGCAGCAGGTCACCTTGATGGAGTCCAGCACTACAGCAGGTCACCTTGGTGGAATCCAGCAGGTCACCTTGATGGAATCCAGCAGGTCACCTTGATGGAATCCAGCACTACAGCAGGTCACCTTGGTGGAATCCAGCAGGTCACCTTGACGGAATCCAGCACTACAGCAGGTCACCTTGGTGGAATCCAGCAGGTCACCTTGATGGAATCCAGCACTACAGCAGGTCACCTTGGTGGAATCCAGCAGGTCACCTTGATGGAATCCAGCACTAAAGCAGGTCACCTTGATGGAGTCCAGTACTAAAACATTTCATGTACTCTGGCAGTTGTGGTATCTGCAGCTATTTGTTTAAAATGGTGAAGTTGCCAGCTTCATTTACATCTGACATTAGTCACCTCTTATCACACGCTTATGGGAACACAGGTTATATTCCTTCTTTGTCTCCCGAGAGATCCCAGGAAACTATGAGGTGAATTAAAAATTACTTTGACAAAAGTATGAGTAACTGCAATGAAATAAACAACTCTATACCATATGGTCAGTCTCATATAGAGACAGTAATAAAACAACTGGCTATTTTGTTGTCACAGTAGTTTTCAGTTGAAATTCATTGACTTTTGTGATATTTAAATCTAAAAGCCAAATTTCAAATCAAAGGTTGACACTTTTCATCAGAAGTATCTTATCTGTCAAGAGTGTTTTTTAATGGACAAAAAAAAAAAACAGCTGTCTGATTAGTTATTATTTGAAGAAAATGATGTACTTAGAGAACCCATATAAATCTTTTTATATCTAGTCAAGCATGGTGATGCAAAGTTAGCGAAACCAATAACATCATTGTTATGACTAAAACTCATAACACAGCATTCTGTATTCACATAGGTATCGATTGTTGATACCATGTTTGTTTAGGGACCGTATCCACGGGTTACCCGGAAGTACGTCATTGACTTTTGGTACTGTTTTAGCAGAAGTCAAACCGGTCTCAACTTGGCATACGTCAAAGAGCTTTCGTGGCCTTTTTTGTGTCGCCTTCAAGGTGGACGGACGTATATTGTGTTCAGCTCCGAGAGTGTTATATTTCCAACATTTTAGATCGCCCACATGTTGAGTTGGGTCGATACAAACGTTTTTACAGTGAGAGGAGTGTATGTTGTATTCTTGTGTACGTAAGTTGGAACTTGTTCAATAAACTTTGCAGAACAATGTCGACGGACATTTTGTCAGTAGAAGACTACATGACGACGTTCAAGACTGGCTAGGTCATGCCATTGTCTTATCGATTGATATCTCTTGAAAGTATTACTGGAGCATTGTATTGTAATAAAACTGATGTCATCCTATCGTCCAACCTGGCCTTGCAGCTTCTTCATTATAAAAGATTAATTTTATGAAAGAAGGCTGAATGAAAAGTATCACCGGTATTCTGTACATGCCCGGTCAATCTATGTGTTAATGAAGAGGACCTCGCCGAAGATACCCCTTCATCTAACAACCTACAATATCATATATTATAAAGCAACAAATATATACTATTTTCCTGCCAAAATAAATAATCTAGTATATCTAATACTATTGAAGATGAACATCTTTGTAACTGACATAAAATGGCCAAGTAAACAGACAGTTATTTTATTGTTAACGTATACAGGGGATTATCACAATAACCTGCTACTTTTCACATAAATGATAAATCTGACACAAGATATCAAACAATTGTTACTCATTCTGCAGACATATATTATGTCTCATTCCCTGGCTCATTATCCAAGTCATTACTCCACCAGATGAACTCAGTTGGATCCCTCCCTGTGTCTACTAGTAAACACAGCCTTGTCAGTACCAGTTTCTAGTGACCCACATGTGATGGTAAGGTTGCCTTGACAATCAAAACTACTATACAGTAACCATGGCACTTCCAACCACAGAGGAGGACTTTTTACAAACCCTAACTACCAGTGATCTCACAATAAACAGCTCTGAATACCAAATGTGCATGGTCTTCAAATTTTAGAGTTGGTCTGCTCTAAAAAAAACCTGTTGTTGATCAAGTATATGTCTGAACATAAAGAAAGTTTGCAACATAAACCATTTACCTTACCAAAGTAAAGGTCTGAGATGCTCTCAGAAAAGTTCTTCTGCCTAATGCTTAAATTCTGTCTACCTGGTGTAGTTCCTGGTGTAGTACCTTGTGTAGTTCCTGGTTTAGTACCTGGTGTAGTTCCTGGGGTGTCCAAATAAAATGACTACTGCACCCTCAGGCATGACGTACAAGGTGACTAATGTGACGTTGTTAATGGAGCTGGCAATCTCATCAGGTAAAACAAATTGTCACAAACATGATCACTACAGCAGCATGTCAATGTTTGATGTAGGCTTCCCACAAGGGAAACAGCAGCTGTAGTGGTGGTTCCATGTCAATGTTTGATGTAGGCTTCCCACAAGGGAAACAGCAGCTGTAGTGGTGGTTCCAAGCGCAGCAAGAAGCACAAAGGAAAATGACACATCATGCAACTCCTCACTTGTTCTCAAACACAGCCAGGCTCACCTCCGTCACACCCAGGCTCACCTCCGTCACACCCAGACACACCCAGACTCACCTCCACCACACCCAGACTCACCTCCATCACATCAAGACTCACCTCTGTTACACCGAATGTCTTCAAACACACCCAGACTCACCTCCGTCACACCGAATGTCTTGGCTTTCTCAATCAGCTCTGGTTCATCTACTGAGCCATCTGAAACTCTGACCTCCTGACTTGGCTGCTCCTCTTTTGACGGACCAGGATTTGTATCCTCCACTGACTCTGCTAAGTCCTTGGGAAATGAATTATACTTTTATAAGAAGTATTGAGTTAGGAAAATGCATTCAATATTTATAACAGTAACCCTATGCTAAGAAGAAGGTAAGATGGACAAGAAGAAAGACAGCAGCACAGTTCTGATTGTTCTTAAAATCTGTAACTGGCATGCTTCCATGCCAACAATATTATACAACAGGAGGCAAAAAGACTCCTTCTGATGATCAGATTGCCTTCTGTTGTATCGCTCTGTATAGAGTTTCCTATCATCAATATTCACACTCCAATCCTGAGTTCCTGTCTTGTGCAATCCTTTTAAGAACTTATCATGTCTACCTTCCATTCTATTTGCCACCTGTTTTTCATTTGCCTCTGCCTTATCCTGCAGATTCCAGAATAAGGACAGCCTATCAATGCTATCAACTTGTTTCCTCAATGTGTCTCCATATCAATGCTATCAACTTGTTTCCTCAATGTGTCTCCATATCAATGCTATCAACTTGTTTCCTCAATGTGTCTCCTGTTCAAAGCCAGAATTTGTGTCCTCACCTCATATTTCACTGGTATATAAAACATGCAATTTACTCATAACTGTTATTAAAATACCAGATGGAGAAGAATTGAGAATCTGAAAAAAAAAAATTGGAGAAAAATGCTAGAAGATAAAGCTAAAGCAATCAGTCTTATGGTCGGAACTAAAGATAATAGACCAAAATATAAACTGTTGGCAAGCAACAATTTCAGTCCTTTGTTCCACAAGGAATGAAAAAGGTTGTTGTCAGGTTCATCTTTAACCTGAAAATGCTTAATAAAATCTGGCATGTCTCATGTGCCATGAAAGAAGACTGTAAAAAAATTATAAAAAAGTAATACCAAGAAATGTTCACATTCAGTCAACAGAGAAAAGAAAACTTACAGACAAGAATAAAAGCTTTTCACAAACATGAAAACTTGCTCTTATTTCTACTTACTGGTTTGTTCCTCAAGTCTGAAGATGTGCTTGCTGGTGATGTCAAATCTAACTTTTTATTCTGCCTTTTAGCCTGTAGAAAACATCAGCAAATCAAGCACTGAATTGGTATTTTCTTCCCCTCATTTTAAAACAAAGAATAAATAGCATAAAACTATTTTCCATACTGTTGCGCACATATTCTTTTGTATGGAATTATGCGACGCACAGATTACTGTAGGTAGGAACGTAGGAAACAGTATGACTATTTGATATGAAAAGAATTGCTCTCTCGGTCAAAGTTAGACTACCCATGATTAATTTATACTTTTGTTGTATGGGTGATCTCTCTTGTATATCGATCTAGCATATGAATGCTAGGTCTATGTCATTTTTTATTTGTTATGGCCAGAAAACAAATTGGTCTTGCTTATAATGTTTATGGCCCGGACATATATGTATTCCGTGTCTATTTAAGAAGATTCGGTTTTATATCGTATATTTTTGTATTTTTATGTCGGCCTATTTCTCGGTCTGACGCTAAGGGGTGAATAGGCTTTGCTACGCATGCGTCGAGAGTGTCGACGAAACCTGCCGGATGGCATGGCGGTGTATTTTCTGGGCTGGTCCTTTAGGGATGTTGAAAAGTGATCTCTGTGAATGATTTTTAGGAAGGAGATAGTGTCTCTGCAAGATCATATGGTCAGAGATTCTCCTAATGTTCTATATTGTGTTTATTCCTAAATCAAGGTAATACCAGACCCTTTGTTTTGATGAACTCTGTTTTGCTAGGCCTAGATGGCAAGCTTATCTTCGTACAGCTAGGATTTTTTGAATGCTGACGAAGATGACAGGTTATCCAACAGCTCTAAGGTATTTTCATGAAGCAACCTTATAGATTTCAGAACTGGATGGAAACCCATTGAGAACATTTATGTTCAGATTTTGAATTAATTGCGGCTCATCATTTATCCTCCTGGGTGAGTGAAACTCAAGGAGGTAGCCATTTTGAAATCCCGTTACCACAACGGATCATTGTCAAGAGAACAGAAAACAACTCTTATTATCGGATGATGATGCAGAGATCTTCCTATTATGGAAAAACCCACTACTGTGGTTGAACATGGTTGCTATGAACTTTTGATGAATGTACAACTTAAGAAAACTTAGCCAAGAAAAGGTTCGATCAGTGAACCATTATTGATGTTTACATATTCATTTTCACTGACGCGTTCAATCAGCTGAAGTATGAGGCGATAGCCCACCAGTACAGTGAATGCTTGACTTATATCGCCCACTGTATTTATATGCTACATGAAATATGTCTGATGTTGCCACCTACTATTCAAATACCTAATGATTTGTTGTGTCAACATGTACCTATGACTGTATCCGTGCTGTCGGAATGTGTGTCACCTTATTAAACATATGAAATGGTCAACAGCAGTTCAAACATCATTGACTTGCATACGAGTGTATGAATGTACCATTACTAAGTTGTCAACTTCACCGAACATTCCATCATTCGCGTAACTGACACTTTACACCTTCACTCTATGTCAACATGACCTGTAGATTCAACGCTGTGTAAGGTTGGGAAGTTGACCAGTATAATCACATAACTTATATTGGACAGTAACGACATCTTCAGTGAAAATATAAATAAATATATTTCTTCACATACTTTTATTTTCTACTGGATATTAGCAATATTTTGTGCTGCCATAATATGAAAGCCTCAACTGTATTAAGTGCAGAAATTTGAAATATACAGGTAGTTCTCTGTTTACATGGTTTTCATTGATGACAGTGTATTGTAAGCTTTTAGAAGTCCCATACCCCTTTACTGCATCTAAAGAAGCCTCATACCCCTTTTACTGCATCTAAAGAAGCCTCATTCCCCTTTTACTGCATCTAAAGAAGCCTCATTCCCCTTTACTGCATCTAAAAAAGCCTCATACTCCTTTACAGCATCTAAAGAAGCCTCATACTCCTTTAAAGCATCTAAAGAAGCCTCATACCCCTTTACAGCATCTAAAGAAGCCTCATACCCCTTTACTGCATCTAAAGAAGCCTCATACTCCTTTACTGCATCTAAAGAAGCCTCATACCCCTTTACTGCATCTAAAGAAGCCTCATACTCCTTTACTGCATCTAAAGAAGCCTCATACCCCTTTACTGCATCTAAAGAAGCCTCATACCCCTTTACAGTATCTAAAGAAGCCTCATACCCCATTATTGCATCTAAAGAAGCCTCATACCCCTTTACTGCATCTAAAGAAGCCTCATACCCATTTACAGCATCTAAAGAAGCCTCATACCCCTTTACAGCATCTAAAGAAGCCTCATACCCCTTTACAGCATCTAAAGAATCCTCATACCCCTTTACAGCATCTAAAGAAGCCTCATACTCCTTTACAGCATCTAAAGAAGCCTCATACCCATTTACAGCATCTAAAGAAGCCTCATACCCCTTTACAGCATCTAAAGAAGCCTCATACCCCTTTACAGCATCTAAAGAAGCCTCATACCCCTTTACAGCATCTAAAGAAGCCTCATACCCCTTTACTGCATCTAAAGAAGCCTCATACCCATTTACAGCATATAAAGAAGCCTCATACTTCTTTACAGCATCTAAAGAAGCCTCATACCCCTTTACAGCATCTAAAGAAGCCTCATACCCCTTTACAGCATCTAAATACAGGGTTCATAGCAAATTTCTTCAAGCATTTTCCAGGCTTTTTCCAGGTTTTTCCAGGTCCAGCACGTGATTTTCAAGGATGGGAAACTCTAATATTTTCCTCATCTAATTTTCTCAGATATAATTATCACTTTGCTGACCAGCAATCCGGAGCATTACCGTCTCCCATTACCAAGGGTGTTTGCAGATTTCTTTAAAAAGAACATTTTTTTAATTTAAAATTCATAAAAGATTGAAAAACAGACATCTTTTCCCAGTTTTTAGCGAATTTGTTCAACGTCAGCGCAATAAAATGTTAGTGACATGGATGTCAATGAATAAAATAAGCTTGATTGACATATTGATTTAATGATTAACGTATATCAACATAAAAGGCTAATAAAATTGTGAATAAAATGCAAAAAAAACTATTTTTCGTGTTTGTCTTTTTTGAGTGTATTCTGCTTCTGTGGCATGACAATGAGCGTTTGTAAATGTTTGAGTAGCTACGTACCTCTAGTTGGAGTCTGAGCTGCTTCCTTTATTAACTGGGATTGAAGTTGTAGCTGTAGGCCTCTGCAAGAGTCTTTGTCTGGATCGTTGATAATCCTTGACTGTGTGGTATAACTTGAAGCAGGGTATCAGGCATAGAGGTACATTGCAATCTGGGCAGTACATGCAAGTCTGGCTTCTGTTCCCTGCAGCCTTACACACTTTACAGTCTGGTTTGTACCTTGTCCTTTCATATTTATCAATGAAGTGGTGCTCAGTAAGTCGTGTTGTTGTGATCTGTGGTTTTGAAGGTGTCACATTACATCGAAGAATAGCAGGTTCAATAAGAGTCATACTGACATCCTGATCTTTGCTTTGATCTTTTTTTGTAGAGTTGGCAGTGTTGTAGGTTATGTGCCCATTGACCAGGGCAGTTTCAACTAAGAAATGATATAAAAATAGGATATATGTGGGTAGGGGTAGCTTGCACCTAGTTGGCTGAAGTAGTCGACACCTCCCATACTTTTGCTGTATTTTTCTGCAAGCAAAGGCTCTGAATTGTTCTACCCTAAAGAATTTGTCTTTCTGTCTTGTTTATATTATCATTGGAGTGGACAGTAGATATAAGGTTAAATCTTTTTGTATCATGCCAGGTGACTGTCGGCATGCCTTATCTTCTGTCGCACTAAACACAGGATGATCTGTCTTTTTCAATTTGAGTTGGGTTTTTTTTTCAATGCTACAGGAAAATGCTTCATATTTTCAGCTACTGTTCCAAATGCACCAATCTGAATTTCAGATCTTAAAATAAAGCTGAAGGCTGAATAAAAACTACCACAGAAGAGAATATGTCCCTTGTTGCGTATGAAATTTGAATTAAAACTATGGTGACTTTTCACTGAAAAAAAAGTCCAAATAATCTCAGCTCTGAGAGTTTCTTCCTTGGTCACAAATGATGTCACATCTGTAGGTCTCCTAGTAGTGTTAGATGTTTTTGACGTGTCCGAGGGAGTAGTGTTAGATAGTTTTGATGTTTCTGAGGGAAAAACTGCTCCTTAGGGTTGTGTTCTTTTGTTTTAAAAAAAAAGAAAAAATGGAACACACAAATAACTTATAAGTAGGCCTAAGCTATGTATATTTACCAAGTCAAAGTTTTAAACGCATGAATAATATAGTCAAACAATATTTAACTAGAACAAAAGTTAATATATAGTAATTGGGAGGGTGAAGGTATGATGATATCCGTATAACACTTATGATAAGTGAAAATCTATTAAATATCTAACTGGAAACATCAGGCCTTTACACACACACACCCCCTCCCCATCTTTACTATTTTTGTTTGATTTTTTTTTGTTGGGGTTTGTTTTGTTTTATCGTTTCTGTTTGTTTCGATTAAAAAAGAATTTTTTAAAATTATTTTTAAAATTTTAAATAACAGGTCTATGCACAAAATTGATAATTTTCATTTATCCTAATTACAGTGATTTGGCAGATGTGACGCCACTTTCATGTATCGGCGGTTATTCATGTTTTTTGGAATTGAAAACATGTAGGCCTAGGCATATCCTAATTATAACCCTGCAGAGCAGAACGGGATATGTCTCTTCATCATAAATATAATGAAAAAGCATTCAAAATATATTTATTTCCCAAAAATGTGGTGAAATGAACAGTGGGACACGTCTGATAACAGAGTAGGCTATAGGATATGGAATCGCCATCAATTTCTATTCTTGACCATCTCAAACTGTGTCAAACATATTCTCGTAAGCAGTTGTAAACCAAGAAATTTCATTCAAACACTAATTTTGGCCATAGTTAAAAATACATTGTAAATTACGGCCGCAAGTACAGTAGGCCTATCTATAAACCGCACTTAGCCTATGTAAATATGTTTTATAAATGAATTTATTACTTACCTCAGTTGAAATGAACGATTTAATACAACTTGAATGCGTAGAGACAAGTTCTTGGTGTTGTTGTTGTTTTTTTTTAAGTTATGGCGAGGCGCGTCCCGTTCAACCTAGTCGGTTATATTAGGGCGCATATCCAAATATAAAAGGCCCTTAGGTCTGAGGTTATAAATACATTTTTTCCCAGTCGTGGGTTTTTGCTGCGCAGTGAATATGTGTAGTTATGTGTCCTTTCGTAGCAGTTAGGGTTAGGTTTAGTATTAGGGTTAGGATTTGGGTTAGCGTTAACCCTAATCCTAACCTTAATACTAAATCTAACCCTAACTGTTACGATACAAGACATAACTACACATATTCACTGCGGAGCAAAAACCCACGAGTAATAGGAAATTACCGCTTTCGAGTAACAACAGACGCGCGCTAAAAATAAATCTGCTTCACATCGTTAACGCAATTCGCCGAAAACGCAAATCGCTGAAAACACGAACCGCCGAAAACGTCTGGAAATTGATTTTGTGCCCAAAGGGAAGTAAAAATTATGCGGTAACTGAAGTTTAACGAAAAATACCATCAATAACAGAAAAATGGAAAACTTCCGATTTTTAATATTTTTTCAAGGTCCGATGCGGGAAATTCAAGGCTGTTAGCCATTTTTCAAGGCTTTTCAAGGCCTGGAATTTTTTTTTTCGTTTTCCAGGTTTTTCAAGGTTTTTCAAGGTCGCTACGAACCCTGTAAATAAGCCTCATACTCCTTTACAGCATCTAAAGAAGCCTCATACCCCTTTACAGCATCTAAAGAAGCCTCATACCCCTTTACAGCATCAAAAGAAGCCTCATACCCCTTTACAGCATCAAAAGAAGCCTCATACCCCTTTACTGCATCTAAAGAAGCCTCATACCCCTTTACTGCATCTAAAGAAGCCTCATACCCCTTTACAGCATCTAAAGAAGCCTCATACCCCTTTACAGCATCTAAAGAAGCCTCATACCCCTTTACAGCATCTAAAGAAGCCTTTCACACCTTGACATCATAATAGGAAGTCTTGCACCATTTAACAGCATCTTAACTTTTAGCACGCTGCTGTCGATCACAGTCGACGAAGGTCACCTATGCTCTCCCAGCTGGAGGCGACTGCAGTCGACTGCGGATATCATCGTTTCTAGCACTATGAATTGTGTACACGTGATTTCAGCCCCCGGATGTTAACTTGTAATGTTATTTGCAAGAGAGTTAGCTTCCGTTTTCGATCTTAGAAAAGTGATGGGTGTATTCGCGTTTATTTTTTGTAAATTTTTTAAATCGAAATCAATCGGCGTCGAGCACGCGGCCATTTTCGCTCTAATTTTACTGGATTCTGACGCCATGTGGTGGGGATGAGATTTTTGTCTTTATAAGCGCTGATATCGGTTCTCAGAATATGTTTGATGGCCGAGATGGAAACGAAAGTAGAATGGCATTGCTAGTATGTATAATTTTAGGGCTTAGGATTAGGTTTATCGGAAAGGTTTAGGGTTTCGGCCGAATGTCACTGCTGACGAGGGCGTTTGTTGCTTTGCTACTGATGATGGGTGTAACGAAAAGATCGTCATTTGATTTGTATTGGTCAAATGACTTTCATTGAGATGCAAGGGATATGGACTCTACGTTTGTTGGTTATTTTTTTTAAATTTTAAAACTAAAAAAAAAATTTTTTTTAAATTATTTTAAATTTTTTTTTCGTTTTTTTTTTCATCTTTCCTTTCCTCTCTTCCTATCACATCTAACATGTACACAAACAAATTTTATATCATCAGATTCATCATTCATTTATTTATATAAATTCAAAAAATGATAGCAATTGACCAAGAAACACAAAAACTATAGACATTACAAGTCGCCCACTATAAAAACGGGGGGTTGTGAAAAAGAATGCAGCTGCAGGGCAAGTTTTCGGGAAAAGAATGCAGCGTGCTAAAGGTTAAGGGGATGCACAAGTGAAAACTAAATTATGTTCTAATAATATTTTCACACGTTTTATATACTCAATGGACACAGTGTATGACCATGAAACAAGTTCTACAGTTTATTTTGTTAGAAAACATCCGCCACATTGGATTTTTAAACCAATTTTCGAGACCAAAAAACATGTGTTTCCCATTGACCAAATTTTATCACATTGCACACACACACATGTTGTGACTGACAATAGAAAAAAATTGATCACATGCTTTTTTTTTTATAAGTTTAAAATTCTATTTTTAATGATTTTTTTTTTTAAAATACACTATATTTGTATGAAAAAAAAATTTTTTTTTTTAATATATCAAAGCAAATTACCAAAATATCAAAAAAAGCATGTTATCATTTAAAGATATATATGTGTACTACATGCATGCCAAATTTTAGACTGATTTGTTAGATAGGGTGTTAGTTTTTAAATTTTTTGTTAATAAGATGTTAATTTTAAGAAAAAAATGCTTTTTACTAACCAAGTGGCTTGTCTTGTCCAATATACTCCATTCTGGGGGGCTGAATGTCTCTAAAATTCTCCAGCACTATATGCTGCACCTCCTTCAGCTCCTCCCCTCGCCTTTGTCTTGCCTAATTTTTCTTCTTTTTACAAGTTTGTCAGCCTCATATTTTTGGCTGTTGGCCAGACATTTCCTTAATCGCACTTGTCCAAGGCGTTTCGAATTTGTTCCAGATGTACTGCGTTTATTACTCAAGCATTGGATTATGATGGATTATTGATGTACTGCGTTTATTACTCAAGCATTGGATTATGATGGCTTATTGTTGTACTGCATTTGTGTTCAAAGCCTTGGATTTACTATGCTGGCTTGTTTATGTATAGAACTGAGTATTCAAAACCTTGGAGTAGGTCAGCTCAAGTTATGTTATTATGAACCGTGATGTATGTGGTCCCGGTTAACGGATATTTGGATTTACTCACCCGATGCTGTATGTTTATGCTGTGAACTATTCATGCCATGATGTCTACATCACTGTTTCGGTAATAAACTGTGTATAACGTTAAGTCGTTTCAACATTTCCTGACTCTTACGTTTACTGTGGTGTGTGGTTCCAGTCTGTGTTGGTATGCCAGAACCCACCCCCTGAAGGTAGGTCTCACACCCCCTGAAGGTAGGTCTCACACACCCTGAAGGTAGATCTCACACACCCTGAAGGTAGGTCTCACACACCCTGAAGGCAGGTCTCGCACCCCTGAAGGTAGGTCTCACACGCCCTGAAGGTAGGTCTCGCACCCCCTGAAGGTAAGTCTCACACACCCTGAAGGTAGATATCACACCACCTGAATGTAGATCTCACATACCGAAACAAATCCCCCCAACCCTCAGAAGGTAAGTCACACCCCCAGAAGGTAGGTCTTGCACCCCCAGAAGGTAGGTCTTGCACCCCCAGAAGGTAGGTCTCGCACACCCTGAAGATAGGTCTCGCACACCCTGAAGATAGGTCTCACACCCCCAGAAGGTAGGTCTCACACCCCCAGGGGGTGCATGCACCCCTAGTTAAGAAGCACTGATTTACGGGCACCATTTTAAGGCATTTTTGTTTTATTTACATGTTAAACTTGAAGTTACGCGACCCGGCATTTAGACATTATTTTATCTGCGCAGCAATGGAGGTGCGAGAGCAAGGTGATGCTAGTTCGAATGCTTTCTCAACTCTCTGCGCCTTCTTCAGGAAACAATTCATTACTGCATTGCCTGCTTCTCATTCAGATGACTCACCACCCCACCACTCGTTGAATTAGAAGTTGATTAAAATGAAGAAGGTAATGGTTCTTCCCCTGTCAATGTTGAATAATTTGTCAATGTTGTTTTCTGTACATGTATTTAATATGAATGGTATATATTAAATTAAACTGTTTATTACTACATGTATTTATTTTTACTATTATGTACTGCATTTGTGGAATGCGCCTCCCTTACTTTACTCGTAGTTCAATGAGAAAATCATGTTCCTTTTACGCGATTTCTGTTTACACAGGGGTCTCGAGAACGTGTATACAGGCAGTCCCCGAGTTACGAACGAGTTCAGTTCTTACGTCTGTCTGCAAGTCAAACTTGTGCGTAGGTCAGAATAGTTACGTAAGGTTCGTATCTCGCGTCAGTTAGTCAAAAGTTTTTCTTAGTATATATTTGACCTTTCTATGCATAAAAATGATGAAAGAAACACTTCTTAAACAGTTTAGATAGAAAAAAACAGAAAAAGATAATGATTAAAGGTTAACACTTACCCTTGTTCCTATTTGATGTCTTGCACACCAGAAGTGACATTCTTGATGAATAATTTAGATGACATTAATTAGATGATACGGGAGAAGAAGATGGAGAGAAGGCTACTGTCTGGAAAGTCAGGGTTTGATTCTGCTGCTGGAGAATAGGGGTTTACTTCTGGAGTCAATTTAGACATCAAGGAAGGTTTGAATAGAGTTTTTATTTTTCTCATCATAAATGGCCTTTGTAGCAGCTGAGGCTGTCATAAATGGCCTTTGTAGCAGCTGAAGCTGTCGGTAACTGTCCAGTAAACTTTGGTGAACCTTTCTGCTCCTTTAACTTTGCCATCCCTGCTTCAATGAGACGAAAGGCTTCAGCTAACTCCTTCGTCAAAAACGTCTTGGGTTCTGGCGTTTCACTTCTTTCCGATCGCTTTTTTATTTCCACTTTATTTTCAATCGTGATCGTTTTCGTTTTCTTTGATGCATCACCATCACGTGCATCGGATTTACACTTTGGAGGCATGGTTATGAGGGTAGACACAAGAAAAATGTAAGCCAAATAACACACACAACACAGTGCTAACAGCAACGTGATCCGACTTAAAATGGCGACAGCGTTGTCCTTCCTTGAGCCGATGAAGACACGCAATATCTTGATGCACGTTACAAAGTTCTGGTGCACTCGTTCATTATTACGAACTATTGTATGTAACTTTAATGTTCATTATAATAAGCTTTACAGCGGTCGGTTCGTAACTAAGGATGTTCGTAACCTGGGGAATACCTGTATCACATAAAGAACAAACTGCATTTGCTTTTTCTTACTACTCCGTAACCACTTGTGTCACAATCAATTTCCAGTCTGCATATGTAACATACCCTAGATTCTTGGGCTGTCTCTGCTTTCTGAGTCTCGTCCATCTTCCTTTTGTTGCCTCCCCTTGTTCGACAAGACTGCCTCTGAAGAAAGAATTACCAAATCAAAAAATAATTACAACTAATTCCCAACTGGTTATCCACAAAGGTGCCCAACTATAAGACAGATGACGTGGTGAAAGTCTGGTCAGTAAATAAAATCAGAGGTATCCAAATGCATCCAGTTGGCAAGTAAAAACATTATTCTAAATAATATGGATGACAGTACATGATGCAGCACAACAAATGTCACTTGACGTGCTCTGTAGAATGTAGAACTATTGAAGACAGATGACGTGGTGAAAGTCTGGTCAGTAAATAAAATCAGAGGTATCCAAATGCATCCAGTTGGCAAGTAAAAACATTATTCTAAATAATATGGATGACAGTACATGATGCAGCACAACAAATGTCACTTGACGTGCTCTGTAGTATGTAGAACTATTGAAGACAGATGCTGCTTGTGTGTCCATGTTGCTGGCGGACATTTTGAACATCTTGCCAAAGTTTAGTTTACTGAGAAAAAGTGTCTAAGCTTTAAAATAAAAAAAGGTTTATTAAAATTGTTTATGGAATCATCATCATCAGCTGCCATCTCTGCATCGAAGCTTTGTTGAAATGGATCTGTCTTTGGTCTCTTGTCTTGACGGTGCACTCTGATAGACTCTTTCCTGTCCTTCTCTTGATCATGGACGACAATGAAGAAGTCCGTTTGGTACAGCTGGCCGTGACGGAGGTGTTGTGAGTTCTCTGTGGTACAGCCAGCAGAGATAGCTGTGTTTTGAGACTGTCGCTAACGTCCGTTTATATATTTCATAGGTGATAGTCGTGGAAATGTTAAGACATAATAGTCTGGAAAAAACAGTGATGGAAGGCATGGTCCCTGGAAAAAGGGGAAGGGGTCGACCTAGACGACGGTGGACCCAGGACATCACAGAGAGTCTGAACTTGTCTTTGGCTGATGCAGGTCGACTTGCCCAGAATCGTGATGCGTTCAGAGCAGCTGTAATGGAGACAACGTTCTGGAAAGAATACGTCACATGATGATGATCTATATCTTATTGGATCACACGGACAATAATGGACTGCGAATGACATTAACAGAATGTGTTGAGTATCTAGTGACCACAAACATATAATGGTCCAAATAAGTAATTGGCCCATAGGTTGATGGCCTATGGATGTTCATGAAAAACATGGATTAAATTAAATGTGTACTGTATCTGTACACCCTGCATTGATGTCCATTTTATAAACGTATTAATTGGCTTTGTTTGTGTCAAAAATAATCATGTCAGAATTAACCCCTAGCAGAATGTGGCAGAGAGTGACAGGAAACTAAACTAAGCTTCACACATGCCTTTAAATAATGCTTAATGTAAGAGATGGGGTTGGGGGGACAGGCAAAATGTTAGACGGGCCTACATTCCCAATTCTTAACCCTTGGAAAATAAAGTAGGTACTGCACATTTGCCTTCAACTCTTTCTTGAATTATGGTCTTCAGTAAGGTGTTGTTGTCTTTTTACATGGTCAAAATATTTTAGCTTCTGATCTCCATTAATTTTCTTTTCATTCTTAGGTTTTCTAGGACCACTTTGTTTGTTTACTTCTCTTTCAATCAGACGTGTCCATTCTGTTTATGGAATGTATGGTTTGGTTTGGTTTGAAGGACTATCTTCATTGCACACAGACTACTCCATCAGTGCTCCGATCTCCTCCCTTAGATCACACAAGGAGGATCTCAGCACAGTGCACGAACTCCATGGCACCGGTGAGAATCCCAATGTGTGTATATAGGAATCATACATTCTATAAATATTTTTGTGGCGGGTATTTTAAATTTAAAATTTATGGAATATAAATGTATAAAGTGTATATAGATAATATTGATACCATCTGTATATGTGTTAATAAGATGCATGGAGGCATATCTAGAGTCATCCTTATATGAACACCAGCTAAGCACAATACTGTAGCATACACATGTGGAAGTGAGCCTCTGTCTGTGTGGTTAATTACACCCTCTGTGACTCTTGAAATCATCCACACTTCCACGGATTCCCCCTGTGGTGAAACACATTGAGAAACCAGCAGTGAGCACTAAGATTGGAGAAGTTCCTTGAGCCTTAGACGTAACTCTGGCTTTTACCTGGTTGGCTGCAAACATGAGGACCACATTATAGACTCAATAGGCAGGGGAGCTGAGAAGTGGCTCTGTGTAGGATGTGAGAATTCCTTGGGAGAGCCCAGAACCACAGCACAGTATTTTAGCTCTGTACATCTGGAGAGCCCCCTTCGATGGCGGGGAGTGCACAATTAGCCACGCTCTTCTTCCTCCTAGCTTGATGCCAGATGTGACGATCCTTTAAATGCAAGCCAAGCTGGAGCTCATGACTTCAACTCAACATGTTTTGCACTGACAGAAAAGCCACAGGAGACATCTAGTGTAGATAATACGAAGGAGTCTTCAATTTTATATTGGCCGCAAAAGAGTGAGAAACTCAGAGCCCTAGTTAAACAACATGTTAATAAGAAGTGTGACGAACCAACTGCGACAGGGGTTACAGAAATCAGCCGTGTGTCACTTCCATTACACAGCAATATCTGACTTTTGATATTTAACAAATGTCTTTTTTTTTATTTCTATGAACAAAGTAAAAATTGCTGCTTCTCATGTTGAGATCTTGTGATGGCGAGATCTTGTGATCAACAGGCCGGATCTCAAACTGAGTTGTAATGTTAATGTGACATAGCATGTTATATAATAGAACAGGAGTTAATGCTCTTTACTTTGACG
This sequence comes from Oreohelix idahoensis, assembly GCA_024509875.1. Lineage (NCBI taxonomy): Eukaryota > Metazoa > Mollusca > Gastropoda > Stylommatophora > Oreohelicidae > Oreohelix > Oreohelix idahoensis. The sequence continues at coordinate 208,112 of JAMPIV010013894.1, forward strand.
AATGTTCCATTTAAGGAGTTATGTGCAACATCTGCAAAAATTATATACTTCCAAAACATTATTTTCAGAAAAAAATTATTTTTTTAAATGTTAAACACTTTTGTCAGACATAATAAAGACTTTTGTCAGACATAACGGGGAGAAGAAATAATAGGACCAATAATCCCTTGAGCATGTCACATGACGTGAGCTTGTGCATGGGCCTGTCAACTTGATTATACAAAACAGACTGTCACAGAAGCAAGCACTTCAAGATCACATGATGCATTCTGGAGCTTTTTCCCTGTTCCTTAAGAAGCAAAAAAAAAAAACAGAAGGAAAAAGAGAGAAAGATGAGAAGAAGACATGAGTGATGGATAGGACACACACACTGGGGAAACCTGCTGCTAGCATTACAAGGCTGTCTTTGTTGTGGAATCCCCAGAGGTAGATCGAAACACAGACTGGAGACAGACATGAAAAGATATGAGCAAGATATGGACAGGACTTGGCATGTGTTTGTTGAAGACCTATGATCCTTGGGCAGTTAAGGGGCATTAACTGACAGAGAGAAACAAGGATTTACCTGCCCACTTCCTGTGTTCTTCACCTCTCCCGCAGATTGCTCCCCTTCCTCATTTTCTGTCTTCTCCTCTACCTCCCCTGCAGGTTGTTCAGCCCCTTGTTCTTTCTTCTTTTTCTCTTCTTGCTCCAGCTTTCTCTTCAGCATCCTCGCTTTTCTCTTCTCCTCCTCCTCCTTCTGTTTCTTGATGCGCCCGACAAGATACTCTGTGTACATCGTGCTCTTGGTCAGCAGGTACTTCAGTCTCTCGTAATGTTTCTCTTGAGTCTGGTCAGACAGCTTACTCAAGAGCTAATTAAAGATACAAGAACATACAAACAGTCAACAAAACTTGAGTCTGGTCAGACAGCTTACTCAAGAGCTAATTAAAGATACAAGAACATATAAAGCAGTGATCAAATTTAACAAACGTCATATTCAATGAGTCATTAATATCATAGATTATTTTAAAATTATGATCAAATTTCCTGAAACCCACAACCTATCTCACAAAGGATAAATACGCAAACATTAATTACATTAGTTAGGTCAGGGGTCGGGAACCCGCAGCTTGCGAGCCGCATGAGTCTCTTTGAGCCATCTCGTGCGGGGCTCTTGAAAAATTGTGTTTATTATTTTAATTATATATAATATATATATATTATTGAATGAGGGATACCATGTGATTTTTTTTTTCATGCGGCTCTTCAATTTGTTAAAAAGGAGACAAAATTTAATATTTGGCTCTTTGTCATGGAAAGGTTCCCGACCCCTGAGTTAGGTGGATCAACATCATATTTATCAGCCATCTTAAAGAAATACAAAATGTCAGTATGGCCAAAGTACATGCTTTCTTTCCTTTGTCCCACAACCTAGGTGATTGCTGGGATGTCATGTTCTGTTAACATTTTACATTTTGTTTCCACTAACGTACATCTTGTGCCAGGATTTGTGTTCCATTATCATTTGTTAAAGTTCCCAGGTATCTGATCTTGGTCACTATCTTTAGGTCTTGCCTACAAATTTTTCAACATCTGTTAAATAATATATGAACACAGGGTAAAGTTGCTAAATAATCACTTCCAGAGAAGAAAATATGTACATTGACGATAAGAAGAGTCTGATCATGATTACTCATTCTAGCCCTCACCTCTGCTTGTGATTCTAATCTTTTCTCCTCCTGCTCTACCCCCTGGGCATGAAGCCTTTTCTCTTCCTCCAACATCTCATCTGTAATGAAGTTACTGGGATCTATCGTCAGCGAGCCCTGGTAATAACATAATTGCATCATCACTGTGACAAATGAAACAACTGACTGTTAAAACTGCAGGCAAATATCCTTTAGCACGCTGCAGGCGCATTATTGCGCCAGTGGTACGCTATGTTCTGCCAGCTGCAGGCGCATTATTGCGACTTACAGACATCGTCGGTTTCTAGCATTATAAGTTGTGTACATGTGATTTTACCCCCGGATGTTTAGGTTGAATCTTATGTGCGAGAGTTAGCTTCCATTTCCGATCTTTATTTAGTGATGGGTGTATTCACGTTTATTTTCTGTGAATTTTTAAAATCGAAATCAATCGGCATCGAACACGCGGCTATTTTCGCTCAAATTTTAATGGATTCTGACTCCGATGCGATGACGAGGAGATTTTTGTCTTTATTAGCGCTGATATCGGTTCTCAGAATATGGGTGATGGCAGAGAAGGGGACGATAGTAGAATGTCATTGCTAGTATGTCTAATTTTAGGGTTTAGGTTTATGGGAAAGGTTTAGGGTTACGGCCGAATGTCACTGCTGACGAGGGCGTTTGTTGCTGTTTCATTGAGATGCAAGGGATAAGGACTCTTCGTTTGTTGGTTTTTTTTTTTTAATTTAAAAAAAAAATTTTTTTTTTTTTTTTTGGTTTTTTTCATCTTTCCATTTCTCTCTTCCTATCACATCTAACATGTACACAAACAAATTTTATATCAACAGATTCATCATTCATTTATTTATATAAATTCCAAAAATGATAGCAATTGACCAAGAAACACAGAAACTATAGACGTTACAAGTCACCCACTATAAAAACGGGCGTTATGAAAAAGAATTCAGCTGCAGGGCAAGTTTTCGGAATTTTAATGCAGCATCCTAAAGGATATACACATTTTGATGAGTCTGCTCATAAGCTGAGTTGTCAACATCAGAAATATTTATCATGTGTTTACTCATAACCTGATCACAAGTTTAATTTGCTAAATAATTTTGTTACAAACTTTACTTTTATTCTTCAGTAAAATGTGTCAGCCTTATTGCAAATGTTCTTCATTAGATCTTCTCAAGTATTCTTCATTAGACATCGTTAGCTGTCCATGGGACTCTTAATATTCTTATGAACATTATGTGAATATTCTTATGAACATTATGTGAACACTGAATATTCAATCAGTCAAAGGAAAAATGACATACCTGACTGCAACTGCTGCCTGCCCATGTAGAGTCACCCTTGCTGTCATCTGTGGACAGAAGATAACTATGTCAGTTTTACATCTGTAGACGGGGTCTATGTAGGGTATCGGGCCCCGACGTGCCACCTACATCAAAGGATGTTGATGCGACCACACAGCCTCTCATATCCAGGTGCAGTGATCGCCGCGGAAGCTGCTGGTCTGTAGCAAGCTTCTAGCATATGGCCTCTCCTGCACAAACGTGTCCATAGCAACACAGCGAACGTGTGCCTTGCGGTATAACTGGGCCGGGAGTTGCTTGGGACCCCTCCTAGGTGCAGGCGCAATACCCACCGGTGAGTGGATCATGCTCTGGCCAACACCAACCCAAACCCCACTCATGGCTTAAATGCTACTTTCTCTCTTCTCTACTTGCCTACCAAGCTTTCTCTGTCCAATCCACGATACACCTCACCAAGGATTCTGAAGTGGTGATGGTAAAATATAGGTCTTTACCTAGAAGGGAACCGAACCCTGCCCAACGTCCCACCTGCAGCAAGAGTGCCATGCAACCTGACATTGTCAGATTTTGTCCAACTCCTGAGACACGGGAAGCAAAGCCACTAAAACTCAATGGAAATTTAGAACCACTGTGCTGGGGAAAATCGTGAAGGCATAGGATGCAGGACGTGACACAGCCACAGCAAAAGCTTAGCCACAGAACAAAGAAATGAGGCCTGCATAATGAGCGCTTGTGACTAGCGGGGAATGCATCTCTGTGAACCCCCAAAGCGAAGTGATCTTTAGAGCCAAAAAGGTGAGTGGCCAAGCAAATCAACCCTATACTCATGGAAGAAGACACACACATTGCATTCTTTGGGAGGGAGATGTCTGCAGCAAACACCCAATACCTCCAATGCCAGTCAAACAACATATTCCATACAAGCTCGGGCGTTGTCTCGGTTACCAAGGCCCGCGCAAGAGAGATAAATCCCCTGTTCCTTGTGATAAGTCAGCGAAGAGGAACCTTAACATTTTACAGCTAAATATAGCTGGACTACAGAACAAGACAATCCAGCTTACAAAAATACTACACGAACATCAAGTACATGTAGCCCTTCTCCAGGAAACAATACTCCCATGGAGACAAATTAACATCATGGGTTATACACAGTACAAATGTGAATGCCTGAAGTGCCAAGGCATCATGACCTTAATCAGAAATGATACCCAAGCCACAGTAACTTAACAACCCTGCGGCGGATATCGACCACCAAATAATAAAGCTATGGGGCAAAGATAACACCAAGTACACACTGCACAACATTTACTCCCCCCCCCCCCCCCCCCCCCCATCAAAAGGTCTGCCTGAGTTTCTTCTTCTTCTTCTGCGTTCGTCCTGAAAAGGATGTTGGTTGCGTTGTGTCACCGTTTACAGCAAAGCTGCGATATCTGCGCCTTTCGGCCCAACACATCCGACTTCAGCACTGCATTTTTTAGGACCGGGTTTGCCTTCCCACTTCGATCCCTACTCACTCAGCCAGACTGCAATGATGCAGCCTGTTTCCAGGACCACCACTTGGAGGTGGCGTAGGGTCTTGGTCAGCTCTGGTTCGCTGACCCTGACGCAAGCAGTCAGCTATGGGTCGCTGACTGCATTCCTCACTTTTGACGTGTCTTAGGTCCCTGCCTGAGTTTGAACCCATTCTAAAGAAAACTGTCGTAGCTGGTGATACCGGCAGTTTAACAGTAGAGGCCTAGAGGTTGAGGAGCTGTGCAGTAGTACCAACTTAATTCTACTGCAGAACTTGGAAACTCCACCAGCACTACAACAGAGTTTGGAGAAAGGGACTTTTGCTAAAGATGAGAAGAATGGGAATATGAGGGAAAATGATTAGATGGATACAGGCCTTCCTAACAATAGAACCATAGTTACCAACTATGCTGGTGCAGGCCTTCCTAACAAATAAAACCATAGCTACCAACTATGCTGGTGCAATTTCACGGAAAAGAACGCTGGAAGGAGGACTGCCTCAAGGCTCTCCTTCAAGTTGCACCCTTTTCCTCATCTTCATTAATGACCTTGCCAAACATCTGAATGTGTCGAAGGCGCTGTTTGCTGATGACCTTGCAATCTGGACTACTGATAAATATCCCATTCTGGCAAAAGACAAGATCAACAGAGCTCTGCATACAATGTCAGTATATTGCGAACTGTGGAAACTTAAAATCAATACGCATAAAACTGTATACACCACTTTCTCCCACAGCCACAAAATAGCAAAAAGATGTAACCGCGTATACCGTGAGTTTTCAGATATAGACTATATTAACATAAAATAAATTTTTATAGAAACAGAAGATAAAAGAAAATCTTAACGCAGATGTTCAATTAGGCCAGTTTTAGCTTGGAAACGCCACGCATTATTTTAGGCCAAGCTTCGCTTGCAGAGTTGCGTTAGTCACGTGATTTCCAACCAATGGTTAAGCTCAGTCCTTCCCTTTTCCCAGAAATGAACGGGAGACGAAGCCATGTTTTTAGGCAGTATTGAACTGAGAGCGTGAAAGCAAGGACATGCTTTGTCTAATCAGTGTGGATTTCAGTTGAGGACATCAACTTCAGACACAGTTGTGTATATTTAATTAATTCTTGGAAGTGTTTGTGAAATTCTAAAGTTCTGTAAGTACTATCCATTAACAATGCTCAGTTAGAGCTGACGGTCATAACCCAAGTAGGGCTATGTTCCAAGATGTGCAACAATGAAAACAAAATAGGCATATAATTGACAGATATGCTTACAAAGGAAGATCCTGATGTTGGGAAAAAGGAATGTTGCATCCTAGAAATAATATATTGAACCTTCATGCTGGTTTATAAATGTCGACATGCTATTATGAAAATTTGATGTGGTTACCATTTGACTTAACTCAGTTCTTGTTGAAAGTTAAATAAAACAGTTGTTTCATTGAACACAAATGCTGTTGACGAATCATATGTTTTGCAAGTGGCCATCATACAAATTACTAAAGTATCATACCAAAGCTAATCGCTGCAGGTGTAACACAAACAATAACCATCTGCTCTAAAAATAAAACATCTTAGAGGATTATCCCCGAACCTGGTAAATTCCTGTAAGTCTGTAGAGAGAAATCATCACCTCTAGCAGGCTAGCTAGTAATCAAAATCTAATACTCTCGATTCAAAACAGCAACCCCCACTACCCTACCCGGCCACACATCTCAACTTGGTGCCCGTGATCAGTCCTCATTAAAAAGGTATTGAGCAGGAAAACACCTTAGAAGCATCTCAACTTGTTGCCTAGTGACCAGTCCTCTATAAAAGAGCAGAAGCGAAGATGGATCAATTAATGGAAAATTAGCCGCCGTGAACACCTCTCCTACAGCGACAACGGCTACACCACTTCTAGAAGACACATAGCAGCAACTACAACAACAACTATTTAAACATGGAGAAGTGTTCGACAGCCATACAGAACAGAAAGAAGAGAACAGCATTGAGAAACCTCGCTTCAGAATTAAAACGTTGTAGAAGTTATGCAATCGATTTCCCTTGCATAAGAATAGTAGATGGATTGGTTGCAAAAGTTTATAAGATTGAAATAAAAGAGATTGTTGAAATCAAGCTACAACCATTGAAAGTCAAAGAAGGGAGACCAAAATTGAATTTGAAACAACGAACTGAGCCTGCAGTCATTAGAATAGAGCCTCGGACAGAGAATGTCGCAGTGCAAACGAATGACAGGTTTAAGAAAAGTCTAATTCCAGTCAGGATAAAATCAAGACAAGTTACAGAGGACTTACTTGATTTGTGCAGTGTTGAAATGGTCGATAATACAGAAAGGATGACATCTGAAGAAGAAGATAAGTTAGAATGCACGGAGAAGTGCGAAATGATGGAGAAGTACAGAAAAGAAGTGGAAGAAAGATTTAGAGAGAGAGATAGACGATGGCAGCAAGCAAATCAGATAGAGAAACAACACCAAACAAAAGCTCACGTAAAACAAATCAAAATTGATAATCACCGGCCCATTCCGCCTCTCACGACAAATACAAGACCAGTCAGAAAGGCCACCCTAAATTATAATCCATCCAGTACAGATTCGTCTGACATATCAGAGTCAGAGACGACAGACTCTGATGAGACCATTGAAGGCTACTTGTCAGACGAACTTGATCATACAACAGACGAAGAGGGCAGAAAATATTACTGGCCGAAAACTGATAAGACAAAGCACAGCAAGACAAAGAAAATTGGCGGAATAGGTCAACCTACAACAGAGGAGCTGACGGCGGAGATAGACGTTATCCTGAGAGATGGTGACTTTGCCGTCCTCTCAATAAGGCTGGTGTATGAATTGCTGGAGAACAAGTTTGCTGTTGATTTATCTACACGCCGAGAAGAATTTCGAGAATTGATAGAAATTGCACTTACACGGTATGAACACAAGATGATCACTACCCCACACGAGAATCAGTTTCCAGCAGCACCCACTAACACTCTGGTTCCAGATGAAGAAATTTGTAAACAAACCACCAACACCCCATACGAGAAAAATTTCACAGATGTATCCATCAGGCCTATCAGAAAGCCAAAATATCGCTATAGACCCACAAGTTACATCTCCCTCAACAACACAGACTCTGACATGGACACTCAAGAAATACCAGAACAACTTTTTCACACCGACGAAATATCCAATATTCGCCCTGTTCAAACGTACGGTGAGATGATAACCAACAAGTATGAAAGAGACTCTGGGATAGATTCGCCTGGTCCTCGTTGCAAAATGGATACATCATTTGCTGGTACTTCATCCCCAGAGATTCAAGCAGCTGGCAAACGTACCTGTTTTTCTTCAGCGGATGACTCACCTCCTGTCGTTAAATGCATGAAATTGCCACAAAATGAAATCAGACGACAGATTCTGAAGAAACGCTATCGAGTGCCCAAACCAAGCCGAGAAGCAATAGCCTCATCTCAACTAGTCAAAAACAACAGTGTGCAAATTACTGCGCCCACTGTCAAAGACGTTAACGTACCACAGGCCCAAGTCAGAAGAAAAATCAAGGCGAAACATATACCTGCCTCAAAACCAACAGATGTTCCAGCCATACAAACCCCAACCACAGTGAAACCATCACCGCAATCAAATGATGTTAAGCCATCACCGCATTCGTCAATATCCTCGGTGCCCCAACAATCAGCAAATGCAGTGTCATCGCCTATCACACCCGTCCCCACTGCTACTCAGTATGATGCTCGCCTATCCAGTCGGGAAATTGCAATGCTCGAGGCGATGAAGGAATTCAAAGAACTAGCGAAGCTGTTCTGAAAGACACGCCCCTCGAGTCTTCAATGTACATGCCATCTCATGTACGGTCAACGCATATGTGAAAAAACCTTTTTAACAATGTACTAACTCTCCCCATGTACTCTATTTTCAGTTTTTGACAGTTCAAATGACTTGCTTACAGACTAAGATGTCAAAGCCTCACTGAGAAAGTTATTTTTTCCAGCCTTAGAATACTGATGCCCAGAAAGAAATCAAGACCAGCCCACGGAGGATTTTTTTTTTTTTAGATAGTATAGTTGTGAAATAAAAATAACAAAACAATTGATAACACACGGTGTTACGAGTTTACAGACACCCTTATTTAGTTACAGACATTTTCTTAATATTTAGAATGTTACACAACCGTACCTATAACACATGTGTCACACTATTCTGTTGTAACATTCATCTCCACTTTTGTAACTGATCATATTCCACGCTCCATTCACCAGACTTCTTGTCCTTGCAGATCCAGAGTCCTGTATTTTTCGCATCTTAGTGCATTTTCATGCAGACACTTTACACCAGTAGTTTTTCTTACCCCATACTAATATTTCTTTGATCTATATTATGCTAAATTCCTTTATATCTATCACCTTGATCAATCATACTGTTCCTACTATAACATCTCTTAACAGCATATAACTCATACCCAAAACTAGTATTGCATGTTATGCTATTTTTCTCCACAGGATTATTTATTTTCAAATGTACATTATTATTTTAGACCCAGATGTATATTGGTACTGTCAAGAATTTTAAACATTCTCCTAAAGAGATTCCATATCCCAACCTTGACTCTCTATAATAAGATTTCCTTCACCCCACTGTTACACCATCTTTAACTTACTATTTTTCCATTCCACTAGATTGAGACGACATTCTAGACTTGTGATCTTTTTAATCCCAATCATATTCATTCCTTGGAATTACAATCATGTTGTAATCAGGAGATCCTTGATGTACCCTTTCCTCGCCACTTATTGACAACAGATACTGCTACAACATTCATTCTATTCTTACCTAAACTATTACTTGCAGCCCTATTGGTTAGGATTTACTATTAGGAATGTTGATAGTATATCTAGTGTTTAGTGAATTGATTTTTATCATTCTTTAGTACTTGTGATACAAAAAGAAAAGAAAAGAAATCACAAGAAAAGAAAAGAAATCACAAGAAAAGAAATGGAAAAGAGAAATGAAAAAAGAAATGAAAAAGGAAAAAATGAAAGGAGACAAGACATAACAGACAAATGAGAAGAGAAAAAACAATTGAAATTTTTTTTTATAAAATGTATTATGTGTATATGCCACCCTCACACATTTTGATGATGATAAGCCAATATTGTAAAACACTGACTGCCCTGAGGTTAGCAGCCGACATAAAAGAAAAGAAAAAGAGAAAATAAATCACCATTTCAGAGTGAGAAATTAGTTTTTACTCCTACTGCCCATTACCAGCTTGATCCCTGATACTCCAACAATATTTTGTTGATATCACAAGTACCCCAATGACATTTGCGCATGCTGATTTTCTGCAAATGAAGAATCCCTTGAGAGCATTAGTATATGCTAACCCCAGATTGAACAAATTGCACCTATTTGTTGATGATGCCTTTGCCCATGTTAAAGAAATAGCATTTGCACATGCTGACCTAGCAAATGAAATACCCCTTTACAGCATTTGTATATGCTGAACCCACATTAAATACCCCATTACCGGACGATAACCACTAATGACACATGAGATGAAGAAGCAACAGGTTATGTATGATGAAGATGCCATTTTATATTAAGGTGAAACTTTATGTTGTCACAACTGAGATTTTGTTGTAATGTTTATGCACAAAATCCCCCACATTAACATTGGAGGAATAATCTTAGTCTTTCGTGGTTACGAGATAAGACAAAGAGATAATGGAATATTTTATGAATACCATGGACATGGAACAAATCAGAGCAGATGATTGTTACACATATGAGGACCATATTTGAAGTCATTATTGAAGGATTATCAGTAGACAAGGACCAATAGATTATGATAATCCTATGGAACCACAGGTACTAAGGACACAAAATGGAGATTAAATAATGGAGAAAAAAAAAAATAATGACTGCATAATTGCTACGCCCAGAGGTAAAGGAAATAGAGATACATCCGCATTTTTGGAGAAGATATCTCTTGGATTTTTGCTCATTGCCTTTGTAAAATGAACATTGTTGTATAACAAATGACTATTCCCTATCATGAATTACAGAATGTTGTAAGATAAATGAAATAAATTGACGATTTAATATACTCATAACATACCCAGAATTACAGGAGAGAAAATAAATAAATGATTGATGAAATTGGAAGTACTGAGATTTGCTCACCCCGAGGATATTGGATAAGAAAATAATGCTATCCCAAGGACAGACATGTCACAGATATATCATGGAGATATTATGACATAAGAAAAGAATACCTAGATTGGAAATGCTACAAACTTTGTCAACGACACCATGAAATAGACCCCGCCCCACACTTAAGATAACTGACAGACGAGATTTTTGAATTATAGGTACCATAAGTCACCCATCTCACCCGTGTGTTACCGGGGCCCGAAAGGGGAGCAAAGAATAGTAACACTGCACCCTACCATGCATGTCGTAAAAAGCGACTAAGGAGGGTTGGGCATGGGGCTGTTTACCCCGTCCCGTAAAAACTTCGCACAGTGGGCTGATCACCTGCTTGCTAGTTACTCTGATTACGGAAACAACGATAGATTGTTTGGTCTGTTGTTGTCCCACAAAGACGCCATAGGCGTGGTGGAAGCGATAGATTGATCAATTTGTTGTTGCCCTAAGACGCCACTAGGCGTACTGGCCACGGACTGCTTCGTCGGTTGGTGGCTAAGGACGGAAGAAGAAGAGAAGAAGTCACCCATCTGCTGTAGTCAGCGGATGTTACAGGTACCACATAACTCTGACTAACCTTCGACCTGCGAAGGCAGAGTTGGTGTTGAAATCCTGAAAATATGTATTTTACCTCATATTGCGATAAAATTATGAAAGTTTTGTTGATGTTTACAAATGATTAGTTGATGTGTTGTTGATAAATATATGGTTAGAAGTCATACATTGAAAGGAAATAATGATGAATTCCCAGTATAAACAAGAGGACCAGGAAAGATCCACACCTATAAAATATTCGAGCACCACATATATATGGAGAATATGGGATTTATAAAAGAAAAAATAAAGGAAATACAAAATGGTATACAAGGATAAACAAGTGATAACAGATACATATTGTCAAGGATACCAGGTTATTTAAAAAAAAAATATAAATGAACAAGTACAAGTAATGAGATTTTTAATCATTTTATTTGGTACATTGTAATTGCTTATCAGAATAAATTGTTATATTGAGCTTTGAAAATGATTATGTACAGATCTGAAATTGTTTCCCATATGCAATAATAAATAACAAAAGAAAGCATGATGCATCATCACGGTTAAATTAACTGACTTATACAATTGGATCGTCATTTGCAAAGATGATGTGGATATTTTGAAGAAAAAAAAAACAGGAATACTTTCTACTACAAAATACATGGAGTGCTTACTCAAAAAAATAAGTTAGGTCCAAAACTTATTAGAACACCAGGAGTGAAAATAACATAAAATTTTGAACCACTCGGAGGACACAGAGATAGAATTAGGTTTTCCCCCACAATGTCCAATACAGTGTGTCAACTATATTGTTGGAATAACATGCATGTGGATTATGATAATGAAATAGGATATTATTGTTCATGTTCCCAATGTTGCCACTCCCCATATTTTTGAGTGATGACTTAATGAATATTTTTGTTGGTCAGGGTTGCCAATTTTAAAATGTGATGAAAAATGCTGGATAGTTAAAAAAAAAAAAAAAAATTTTTTTTGGAGTTGATGTCCATCCCTAAGTTTTTATAGAGAAGTTGATTGCACATAGATATAGGAACCTAGTTTAGGAATTAGTTTAAATTTTTCCGAATTATTTTTGGACTTAGAAAATTTTTTTGAACTTTAAATTTTTCTGAACAATTTTTTGAACTTAAGAAATTTTGGGGATAAATTTTTTAAGATTTGATAGTACTCAAATGTCTCCCTACGGGATACATTTGCAGGGCCCCGGGATCTGTATGTAACCGCGTATACCGTGAGTTTTCAGATATAGACTATATTAACATAAAATAAATTTTTATAGAAACAGAAGATAAAAGAAAATCTTAACGCAGATGTTCAATTAGGCCAGTTTTAGCTTGGAAACGCCACGCATTATTTTAGGCCAAGCTTCGCTTGCAGAGTTGCGTTAGTCACGTGATTTCCAACCAATGGTTAAGCTCAGTCCTTCCCTTTTCCCAGAAATGAACGGGAGATGAAGCCATGTTTTTAGGCAGTATTGAACTGAGAGCGTGAAAGCAAGGACATGCTTTGTCTAATCAGTGTGGATTTCAGTTGAGGACATCAACTTCAGACACAGTTGTGTATATTTAATTAATTCTTGGAAGTGTTTGTGAAATTCTAAAGTTCTGTAAGTACTATCCATTAACAATGCTCAAACAGTTAGAGCTGACGGTCATAACCCAAGTAGGGCTATGTTCCAAGATGTGCAACAATGAAAACAAAATAGGCATATAATTGACAGATATGCTTACAAAGGAAGATCCTGATGTTGGGAAAAAGGAATGTTGCATCCTAGAAATAATATATTGAACCTTCATGCTGGTTTATAAATGTCGACATGCTATTATGAAAATTTGATGTGGTTACCATTTGACTTAACCCAGTTCTTGTTGAAAGTTAAATAAAACAGTTGTTTCATTGAACACAAATGCTGTTGACGAATCATATGTTTTGCAAGTGGCCATCATACAAATTACTAAAGTATCATACCAAAGCTAATCGCTGCAGGTGTAACACAAACAATAACCATCTGCTCTAAAAATAAAACATCTTAGAGGATTATCCCCGAACCTGGTAAATTCCTGTAAGTCTGTAGAGAGAAATCATCACCTCTAGCAGGCTAGCTAGTAATCAAAATCTAATACTCTCGATTCAAAACAGCAACCCCCACTACCCTACCCGGCCACAAAGACCTATCAACATCAAACTGAGTGGGGAAACACTAACAAAAGAGGAGTACCCAGTCTATCTAGGAGTAAAACTGGACAGACAATTGAAACTAGATGGACACATCTACAACCTCAGGAAAAAAGCATGTAAGCGCCTAAACTTCATCAAACGGCTAGCTAGTACAAATTGGGGAGCAGATAAACAAACCCTTCATCAACTATATCTCGGCTATGTGAGATCAGTGATAGACTATAACCTCCCCCTCCTGACCATTGTGAGTACTAATACCATCTCATCTCTGGACTGTGTGCAGAACCAATCTCAGGTTAATTTGTGGAGGAATAAGATCAACACCCACAGCTGTATGTGAGATAGATGCCAATATAGAGCCGCTGGATATCAGGCGTAAAAGAGCATTGACTGAAGCTGTAGAAAGATACAGGAGACAAGAGAAAGACCACCCAAACAAAATACTTACAGACACTTGGAAACAAACACAAAGACTGAAACAACTATCTCTCCTGGACATAGCCAAAGAGGAAAATGATAAACACCATCTCCCACAAGAGAGAATTGGAAAACAAATACTTTGGACCACCCCCTTGGGAAAACTTCCACCAATTAACTGTCAAAACACAACTGATAGATAAAACGGCCATCAAGGAAACACTACCCACAGTCTTGAAGATGTGTGCCTTGGAGACCATAAACAGCTACCATACATCAGCAATCCAGGTCTACACAGCTGGTTCAGCTTTCAAGACCACCTCTTTTGCAGTATATGGTGTCTGCATATGGTACCTGGATGGATCCTCTTATGAGTTATGTGACTCCTGTGGTGAAAATTGTTCAAATTACAAAGCGGAAGCTGAGGCCATCAAGACAGCCATTGAATTACTACACCAACAGTTTGACCTTATGGAACGAAAGCCATCAGATATAGTGATTTTCAGTGACTCCATGTCTGTTCTGGAAGCACTTAAACAGACTCCATATGAAAACAAAGACATTTTTCTTATAGGAAGAGCGGTTCAGAACTTGATCACAGCCTACTCCATCAGTGTAACCCTACAGTGGATCCCTGGACACAGTGATCTAACTGAGACAGCTGATAGACTTGCTAAAACAGGAGCCTCTAAACAACAAAATGACAGACCCTGCAGCATGAGAACAGTCAAACAGATTCTCAGAAACAACACAAGGGAAATCTGGTTGAACAGATGGGCAAATGGGCCGACTGGCCGAAATGTCTTTAATGAAATGATATGCCCAAAAGACGACAACATAAATACTCAGCAGGAGAAATCAAAGTCTTATCTTTCAGTTCCGAACAGGACAAGCCAGAGTCAACAGCCATCTATACCGTATCAACCCTCAGCACCTACCCATGTGTAGACACTGCTCTCATCCATATGAAACAACCAGACACCTCCTCCTGGAGTGTCCATCACTCACAAATGCCAGGAAAAAACTTTTACAGACACCTCTGACAGTCACCAACTCACTATATGGAACATTAAAACAACTACAGAAAACCTGCACTTTTCTAAGAATGGCATTGGGCTGCCAAGAGTAGACATGCTCAGTAGCTATGGGATATCGACAATAACAACATCTGTAGACAGAAAATAACTTTATGTCAGTATTACATCCGTGAACAGAAGATAACTTTATGTCAGTTTTACATCTGTAGACAAAAGAAAACTGTCAGTATTACATCTGTAGACAGAAGATAACTTTATGTCAGTATTACATTTGTAGACAGAAGATAACTTTATGATATATTACATCTGTAGATGGAAGATAACTTTATGTCAGTATTACATTTGTGGTAGGAGCTGGCAATACTGACTTCTACAAGCTGTCTCTTGAACTCTGTAAGAAAGCATGCGATTTATCCACTCACGCAGGTGGTTTTAATTTATATGTATATAAACGCCAAAGTATGTCCTGGTGTATCTTATACAAATTCACATACCGATACCGTATAATTTTTTCTTCCACTTTGGCATACTCTGTAGGGTCTTCCGGAGAACGTCATCAAGTTATTGTTTACCAGAGCTTTTTAGTTTTGGCAGAAAAAGATTATTTAAAATATTTTGATAATATTCATGCGCGCACGGGGCCGTAATCAAGAAATATAAATTTAATTTGTGTAAGGGAAAAAACCCCAATGATCATTTCCTAGATACTAACATTCAAATAAAAGCAAACGGTATCTAAGTACTTTGAAAGTCGTTACCTCGTTTCTCGGTACGCAACTAAATTTTTAAAATTTTTATGTGTACGTTATTTTATAAATAAATAGCTTCAGCATAGGTTAGAATTATCAACTGTACACTTTTAAACTGAACGAAAATCTAAAAAGATTTTTAGTTTTTTATTCTGAAGCAGCTAATTATAAAATACAGATTCCAACTGTAACAGAACTATATCAACTTTTTCAAAACGAAATTTATTACTCTTTTTTCTGTATGCAATTAATTTTTTTAATGTGCAAGTTATTTTATAGCACAAAATTTAGTTGTGGCGGAAAAAAATATTTAAATATAATATTTGTAAACGTTTAAGGATCGTTTAAAGGGAAGTAATTTGGTGGCTTATTGCCAGGTAAAAATAATCTGGTTTCCCACCACTTTGGGTGGTGGCTATTTCGTAAAATATGTGGCCAATTCAATTTGTGTGGATGTAAGTTTATTTTTTTTATTGAAAAGCAGATTTTTATGCATTCATGTGCTTTCACTGATGGTAGGCCATGCTCAATAATTTTTTTATTCTATCTGCCCCAGTTTAGAACTAAAATGTACAATCTACCCCGAAGCTCTTGATCTCACACCTTTGGAGACACATTAAGAAAATAGGACTGACCACTAATCTGTGAATTCATTTACCTGGAAATATAACTGCATACAATTTTGCTCATCAACTGTTGTGCCTTGGTGATGACAAATTTCCTACAAATCCTACATTTAACCAGATTTTGTTTCCATTGGATTTTTGCAGTGTGGTCAGGTCTGTTCAAGAATTACAACAATGTTTTTCCAAACATTCACAACAACTTTAGAAACCATAAATTGCTTAGTGAGCAAGCGATTCTGGCACCTAAAAATGAAAGCGTTATAAATATTAATCTCCAAATACAGAATCAGCTACTGGGCATGCCACAACATACACATCCATTGACATTGTCATTGTCAGCCAATAGGTTGTTTTTTATTCAACCAAATAAGATAGAAGCAACAATATTAACAGGTTGTGCCAAAGGAGAAGTTGTGTTCATTCCATGCAGACCTCTGATCCCCACTGACATGCGACTTACATTTGCAATGACTATAAAAAAGGCCCAAGGACAGTCACTTAAAGATGCAAAGCATTAACTTAGAAAATCACACAGACAGCTGTATGTAGCTTGCTCCAGAGTGGACACACCAAAAAATGTATTCCTTTTTGCCCAGATGGCAACACCAAATATATTGTTTATAAAAAAGATCAGGAAAAATGTTGCAACAACAAATGTAGGAAATAACAGCATGTAAATGTGACATAATATAATCAATTATATTAATTGTTACTTGAGTGAATTATAAGAAGAAAGAATTTAAATTTATAAAAATACCGGTTTGATTTTTACATTTCCAGAAGTTTCAGAACCATTATTAAAAAACCCGGGCAAAGCCGAGTACTTACAGCTAGTTCATTTATAAACATGTCACAGTAATTAGTCGTGATCACTTTTCCCATATTTATAGCATACAACACTCGCGCTTTAGGGCAGTATAAGGAAACTATATATAGAAATACATCAGGATAATATGATTATCAGAAAGAATCCTCTGAGAGGCAAGTATTTCAACTCCATTACCTTCCCGACACTATTGGGAGTGTGGTGGGGGAATGCGCGCACATCCTAATTGGTCAAAACCCCTATGTGTCTTTGTCCTGTCTATTCTCTTCCCCCCCCCCCCCCACCCCCCCCCCCCCCCAACTTGTGCTGCGATTTGAGCATACTCCGTCCTTTGGTTGTAATTTCCAAACTGCTTATTTCCTCCTGGTGGTATCCATTTTGCCATCTTCAGGAAGGTGTGGAAGTAAAAATTTTGTTCACAAAAGTTATGTAATGAATTTCAGTCCATCGTAGCTGTTCCACATCCAGCATAAGGCCTCTTCCCCAGTTTCACAAAGTCTTGTAGTTCCCATTGTCCCTTTATTTCAGCAGATCATAATCTGAGGCAGATACTCTACCTCTTGCATCTACTTCCACAGCCATTAATTTTGTTGTGAATCCCTAATGTCTCAATGCTACGAATTTCAGGAGTTGAGTAGACTGACATGACGGTCTTCACAAGCCCTTTGAGGACGAAACTGTAGGGCAATGAGACAGGCATGACCTGCCAACTTTATGACAAATAAATGTAGTTAAATGAGAGTCAACAATAAAGAAAAAAGAACAATTACATGTTTAGATCATTAAACCTGGTCATTATGAAAATGTACTGCTTATACAACCTGGTCTCAAATGGCACTGTCAGCTCATACATTAGATGTCCTCGTATTAAAAGATGCCACACAAAGCTCACCTGAAACTTCATCTGTGAAAACAGCACACATGGCTCCCTCTTCTGGCATGTTTGAGACACCCACATTCTCTTCTGGCCTGGATGGTGAATCACTCTCTGTTTTCGACATGTAACTGTGTGCTGTACTCATTCTGAGCAAGATGAAAAAATAAGACCAGCACAAATAAAAAAAAATTCACAGTACAAGACTTGACTCCTATGCCAGAAGTTCATCATCATCATCATCAGTTGCCATCTCCACAACGGAGGTTGGCTGTAATGGATCTCCAACGTCTTCTGTCTCTTGTCTTGGTGGTACACTCTGATAGACTCTTTCCCGTCCATCTCTTGATGTTATCTTCCCACTTATAGCGCTGTCTTCCCCTTGCACGTTTACCTTCAACTCTCCCTTCTGTTATGGTCTTCTGCAAGGTGTTATGCCTTTTTATGTGGCCAAAGTATTTTAGCTGCCGAACTTTGACCTCTCTCATTAGTTCTCTTTTCATACCTAGATTTTCTAGGACCTCCTTATTTGTTTTCATCTCTTTCCATGAGATACGCCCCATTCTTCTATATATCCACATTTCAAGAGCCTCAATTCTTTCTTCCAAATGCTTATTCATCGTCCATGTTTCTGCACCATACAGAAATGCAGAATATATATAACACTTTATGATTCTCAGTTTTAATTTATGAGATAACTGTTTGGATGTCAGTATATGTTTCATGTTGTTGAATGTAGCTTTGGCCATTCCTATTCTCTTCTTGATTTCTGTTTCACATCTGCCATCTTCTGTTATTATATGACCAAGATATACGTAGCTCTTGACTTGTTCCAGGATTTTCCCATTTACGCTTATCTTTAATGTGGGTTTATCGTCTGTTTTGCTAATTATCATAGTTTTAGTTTTCTCAATATTAATGTCGAGTCCATATTCATGACTTATACTGTTCACTTGCTTCACTAGTTCTTGTAACTCCTGTTCGCTTTCAGCTAACAACACGGTATCATCTGCATATCTAAGGTTGTTTATTGATCTTCCACTGATGTTCAGTCCTGGTATTTCCTGTATCTGTTTGAAAATTTTTTCGGTGTATAAATTAAATAGGCAGGGGGACAGCACACAACCTTGTCTGACACCTCTTTTTATGTCTATGTATGGTGAATAATTCCTTCCCGATCTTACTGTGGCAGTTTGCTCCCAATAAAGGTTACTGAGTATTCTTATATCTTTTCCATCAATACCTATGTCTTTGAGGCATTCAATTATTTTCTCATGATGGATTCTGTCAAAAGCCTTCTTATAGTCAATGAAGCACATATACATACTTTTTTGGACCTCTGTATATTTTTCTGCTAATCTTCTTAGGCAAAATATTGCCTCTCTTGTTCCACTGTTCCGTCTAAAACCAAACTGTTCTTCTTGGATTTCGCTGTCTACTTTACTTTTTATTCTTTCCTGTATGATTTTGAGCAGTATCTTAATTGCATGACTCATCAGGCTGATTGTTCTGAAGTCTGAACATTCTGTTGCATTTGGTTTTTTGGGCAATGTTATAAAAACTGATGTCTTCATGTCGTGTGGTAAATATCCTGTATTGTATATATCATTGCATATTTCTGTGATTGTATCTATACCAAAGCTCTCCAGAGCTTCTATCATTTCAATGTTTATGTTATCCATGCCTGCTGATCTTCCTTTTTGTATCATATGAATGGCATTCTCTACTTCTGATCTGAGAATGTTTGGGCCTTCATTAGAATCTGGTGATGGTTTTTTACCTCTGTTGTCCTCGAATAGTTCTTTTACGTATTCTGCCCATCTGTTTGATATGTCTTTCTCATCAAGTAATATTACACCATTTTTGTTCTTGATACAGCTTCCTCCTTGTGCAAACCGCGACCGATTTGATAATTTCTTTATTTCTTCATGCATATCTCTTGTCATGTGCTTCGCTTCCAAGTCTTCTATTTCCTTACATTTTGTTTCTATCCACCGTTCTTTTGCTTCTCTACACATAGTACGTATGTCATTGTCTATTGTTTTATATTCTGGAGTGTTTTTTGCTTTCTTTCTTTCTGCCATTTTATTCAAGATGTCATCTGTCATCCAAATTTGATTTTTCTTAGACTCCTTTTTAGGTAAATTTGCATTTGCTGATTGTATGCTTGTTTTTAAGCATTCCCATTTTGCGGTTGCTTTTTCTTCTGGGTTTTCTCTTCTATACTGCTCCATGCTTTCTGTCAATAACTGTTGGTATTTATTTTTGACTTCGATTAAATATTTCTGTTTTATATCTGGTTGTTTCAGCGCTGATATTTCTATCTGGGGTTCCTCCTGTCTTCTGTTTCCTGCTCTTTTCAGCTTTATATTTACTTTGATGACAACTGGATTGTGATCTGAATTTATGTCGGCGCCAGGATGTGTCTTTGCACTTGTGACACTGTTCTTAAATCTATGTTTTATCATGATATAGTCGATTTGATTTCGTGTTACATCTCCTGGGCTTTTCCATGTGTATAATTTCCTTGGGTGATGTTCAAAAAAGGTGTTACATATGACCAGCTGGTTTTCTTCACAGAACTGGATAAGTCTGTCTCCTCTATCATTTCTTGTCCCTAATCCATACTGTCCTACTATTTTCTTGTATTTTCCTTTTCCTACTTTTGCATTCATATCACCCATTACTATCAACACATCTGTAGAAGTTCATGCACATTTAAATAAACTTGGGTAAATACTAATTTTTAAGACACTTTTTACAGTCAAGACCTTCAGTCTCCTCACATGAAAAATAATGCTGTGTGAACAGCAATCTTTTTTTTACCCAAACCCTGAAACCGGGTCTTAAGAGGAGGCCTATGTAAGATTCCATTCCTCAAGACTAGTGCTTCTTTTGTGGTGGCACTGCAATTTTCCTACATCTGTTGTCATGTGTTAGCTAGCTCCAATTAATCTAGTCAAGAGCTGTATGTAGGCCTACACATGTCACAATAAGAAATCAAATACAAGAATACAACAGTAAAGTGAACAAATAAGTTTGTGAAGAACAGTTTGCCTCTACACCTCACGGTAGAAGGGGAACGACTAAATTTGTGAAGAACAGTTTGCCTCTACACCTCACGGTAGAAGGGGAACGACTAAGTTTGTGAAGAACAGTTTGCCTCTACACCTCACGGTAGAAGGGGAACGACTAAGTTAGTGAAGAACAGTTTGCCTCTACACCTCACGGTAAAAGGGGAACGACTAAGTCTGTGAAGAACAGTTTGCCTCTACACCTCACGGTAGAAGGGGAACGACTAAGTTTGTGAAGAATAGTTTTTTTTTTGACAAAATGAGAAGCAATATTTTATACAAGAACACTAGTAGAAAAACATATGCAGGTCCAAAAAAAGTCTTTATAAGTTTGTTATAGACAACAAGAAGGCTGTTATAGTTCATCGTGCTAAACTAATTGATTGCTCTGAAGAAACAAATCTTGAATGAAAACAGAAATCTCTACTGTGTAACCTATTACTGGGAACAAACTGGCAGCAACATCTAGCAAGAATTACTCAACATTTACAGTAAAGGTAGTCCCATAACAGCAGGAGAGTGAAGGTAGTCCCATAACAGTAGGAGAGTGAAGGTAGTCCCATAACAGTAGGAGAGTAAAGGTAGTCCCATAACAGTAGCAGGAGAGTGAAGTGTTAGAGACCATACTAGATCCTGGCAGCAACATCTAGCAAGAATTACTCAACATTTACAGTAAAGGTAGTCCCATAACAGCAGGAGAGTGAAGTGTTAGAGACCATACTAGATCCTGGCAGCAACATCTAGCAAGAATTACTCAACATTTACAGTAAAGGTAGTCCCATAACAGCAGGAGAGTGAAGTGTTAGAGACCATACTAGATCCTGGCAGCAACATCTAGCAAGCCCATAACAGTAGGAGAGTGAAGTGTTAGAGACCATACTAGATCCTGGCAGCAACATCTAGCAAGCCCATAACAGCAGGAGAGTGAAGTGTTAGAGACCATAACAACAGGAGAGTGAGGTGTTAGAGACCATAACAGTAGGAGAGTGAAGTGTTAGAGACCATAACAGTAGGAGAGTGAAGTGTTAGAGACCATAACAGTAGGAGAGTGAAGTGTTAGAGACCATAACAGTAGGAGAGTGAAGTGTTAGAGACCATAACAGCAGGAGAGTGAAGTGTTAGAGACCATAACAGTAGGAGAGTGAAGTGTTAGAGACCATAACAGTAGGAGAGTGAAGTGTTAGAGACCATAACAGTAGGAGAGTGAAGTGTTAGAGACCATAACAGCAGTAGGAGGGTGAAGTGTTAGAGACCATACTAGATCCTGGCAGCAACATCTAGCAAGCCCATAACAGTAGGAGAGTGAAGTGTTAGAGACCATAACAGCAGTAGGAGGAGAGTGAAGGTAGTAGGAGAGTGAAGTGTTAGAGACCATAACAGCAGGAGAGTGAAGTGTTAGAGACCATAACAGTAGGAGAGTGAAGTGTTAGAGACCATAACAGTAGGAGAGTGAAGTGTTAGAGACCATAACAGTAGGAGAGTGAAGTGTTAGAGACCATAACAGTAGGAGAGTGAAGTGTTAGAGACCATAACAGTAGGAGAGTGAAGTGTTAGAGACCATACTAGATCTAGCTTTATGAGATGGAATGACCAGTTCCCTTCCTCACTGCCTTTGTATTCCCTAACTCAACAGCAGAGTCAGGCACCCATTTACAGCCGGGCATACTTGAGTATGACACTATTAGGTTTCAATCTCGTAACCCAGAAATTTGCCCCCATCAGGCTAGGGCTCAAATCACTTAGCCAATCAGATGGCCACTCATGAGGCCTATACGGACAGAAAAAGAGGCATGAAACAAGGATGTGTACTGTCCTTGCCTGTTTACTATCTACACAGAAAACATTTCAAATGGATAGAAGAAATGCCACGAGTAAACATCAATGGAAGATCAATAAACCATCTTAAATATGCAGATGACGCAGTTCTTTCTTTACGCGGGCCACAGGTAGATCTATATAGCAATGCACAGAAAGTTAGCATCAGAAATTTATTCCGCTCACATATTTTCACACACGTGTTCCAGATGTAATGAAATGATTTTAAAACCAGCTTATCGTGGTATTTTCTAATTTTCCATTCAAATTCTATATATACCACGCTGGCGCAAGATGCGCCTGTGGGTAAAAGTAAAGGCCCATTTGGCTCGTGGGTAAGAATGAGTTAAACAAATTGTAAAGAGTATTTAATGCTCCAATTTAAGATGCAAAGACCAACAAAAATGAACTTTGCTGCAGTTATAACACAAAAAAATAACCTTAGGGCCTACATAAAAGATAGCCTAAAGAAGAGAAATCATGAAAATGTATCAGGCTATTTTATCATCATTATGTGTCATGCACTGGTATGTAACTGCTGATTTCTCAACCATCTTGTCATGCAAACCAGATTTTCTTACCTTTTGTGCTTATTCTTACATGTTATCACTAAGTTTTCCATTCTCCCATTTCAGAAGAATGCAACAAATTAATTTTGCTGTCCTTTTTTATGACTGATAGCAGTTCTTGTGTAATTGTGTTGACTCATAATAATTTCTCACAATGTAGCCTAATAGCGACTCAATTCATATCCTTACAGCTGTTCATTGTGTACACAGCTTTCTCCTTAGGCCCTATTGCTGTTAGCCTACTAATTCTTCTGTTCATTCCGTATAAGATTCACATCCATACAGTAGTACTGGTTCCAAATTAGGACCTATACCTCGATACTCTCTTCCTCACTTGTATTGCTGGAGACCCCCCATGTTTGCATTAGGCCTAATACAAATTTGACAAGCTGATTGACCTTTTAGTTTGGTCCTCTGTAATGTTATTGATGAGAAGAATAGGGACTGGATCATGACATTTGTCTTTGAGCTTACAGCTACACCGAATGTCATACTTCAAATATTGTTTTGACCTCGCCGTGTTATTCTCTTTCTTCAGATTTTTTTTTTACCCTAGTCGTTTTTACTTGTTTGTTAAACCAGTACTACGTATAGGATAGGGTCTAACATCTTTAGCCTACTTCGTGCACTATAGGCCTAAGTCAGGCTTATCAACATCGGAACAACTTAGGCTTACAAGAAAAGTCGTCCAATATTATTTTAACTAGCCTACTTAAAAAAATAAAAGCTGCAAGCTATTAAATATCGACCGACAATCAGTGTCACCTACCTTCAAAACTATTTAACGCCACCTGTTTCAAACCATTTGGTAAAGCGACATTGAATTAACGAACATTGGTTGCATTAACTCATGAGACATGAGGAGGCCAAATTGGACACTTTTCCCGCCGTCTTAGCTCAATTGCCAGATTTTTGCACAAATATTTTTTAAGTAATTCTCAAAATGTATTTTACAGGCAGCCGGTGGGCCCAGGGTGATTTCCTAATCATCAGAAATTCTAATGCATTTTCTTTGTCCTTTAATACTGACTTTCTTTCTTTCTTTAATTGATATGTGAGAACTAATAGGACAAGAATGTAGCATCGTTTTTTTGCTTCCCCAAAATGACAGCTGTTATTGTTAAGAATAGACAGACCTAGGGAACTGCATAATATAGTCAAACAATATTTAACACGAACAAATGTTAATATATAGTGGCTGGGAATGTGAAGGTCTGATGCTGTTCTTACAATGCATATGACTTTTAACAGATGAAAGTCAATTAAATATCTGTTAAAGTCAGTTATATAACTGGAACCACCAGGCCTTTACACCCCTCCACTTTAATATTAATCTTGTTCAGAGTTTCTTCTTGATTTTGTTTGATTGTTTTTATTTTTTAATTATTTATTTAACATATAAGCACAATTGTGATTGTCCCTGTTTACAATGATTTGACAAATGTGATGCTACTTTCTCATATCGGCAGTTGTTCATATTATTTGGAATTGAAAACAAGATATATCCTAATTATAACCCATCAGAGGTTGAACGGGATATTTTTCTTCATTAATTTTTTTTAAAAAAAAAAGCTGTTAAAGTACCGGTACTTCGAGAACAACTTCTCTAACTTTCGATCGTCGCATTTGCGATAAAAATATAATAAATGTAGGGATGAGTAAATCAGAGATTAAAAGTTTATTTAAAGAAATAATAACAGATGAAATGAAAGCAGAGCGGGATAAAAATCTGAAAGGGAGACATGCATATAAACTGTTCAAGGCTCCAACAAGAAAATGTCAGATATCTAGGGAATTGAAAATTCCCAGTATTAAGAAACTTCTCATACTACAGCTGGGACCCCAAGATGCAGCAATAGTGAATGCAGTCAGCGACCCATAGCTGTGCTGCTTGCATCAGGGCCAGCGAACCAGAGCTGGTCAAGACCGCACTCCACCTCCACGTGGTGGTCCTGGAAACAGTCTGCAGCAGTGCAGTCTGGCTGAGCAAGTGCGGATCGCAATGGGAAGGCAAACCCGGTCCCTAAAAAATGCCGTGCTGAAGTCGGATGTGTCGACCGAAAGGTGCAGATATCACAGCTTAGGCGCAAACAGACACAACGCAACCACCGTCCTTTTCAGGGCGAACGAGGAAGAAGAAGAAGAATACTACAGCTGGGAAAAGGCTATTTCAGAATAGAAGAACCTTACTGTGCAGAATGTCTTCACGACAATAATATAGAGCATTTCTTGTTAAAATGTAAGAGGTATGAACAAATGAGAATCCCAGTATTAGATTATTTACAGGCATCCAATTTACATTTAATTATATAAGAGGTGCTAAGAATAGACAGACCTAAGGAACTGCATAATTTTGTCAAACAGTATTTAACAAGACAAAAAGTTAATGTATAGTAATTGGGAAAGTGAAAGTCTGATGATGTTCTTACAATACATGTGACTTATGATAAGTGAAAGTCAATTAAATATCTAACTGGAAACATCAGGCCTTTATGCCCTCCCCCTGAATATTATTTTTGTTTGATTTTGTTTTGTTTGATTTCGTTTTTGTTTGTTTGGTTTTTTTTCTAACACACAACAAATTGGTAATTTCCCATATTTGCAATGATTTGACAGATGTGATGCCACTTTCCCGTATTGGCAATTATACATCTTATTTAGAATGGAAAACAACATACAAAATATCCTAATTATAACCCATCAGAGGTTGAACGAGATATTTTTCATCATTAAAATTTAAAAAAGGAGCGGATGTAGCATGGAGAGTATGGGGTGGGGGGGGGGGGGGGGGGGGGGGGGGAATTTCCTTGGCATTGTGTAGACCAAGGGGGAGATTTGTAGCTATACATGACAATCGGTGTGTACCAAACATTAACATGGCTGCAGTAATATTGTAGTGATTAAATAAGATGGGGTGGATAAAATAGGTCGTTGGTACCAATCGGTTGCCGGCGTATATAGCAGTCCTCTTCAGGACTAGCCGTGATAAGGGGCCATCCATAGAAGACGTCCACAAAATTCTGGCATTTTGTTACCCTCCCCTCCCTGTGATGGACGAACTCGGCTGACCCTGAACTTTGTTGTAATTCTTGTAAAACGGGATTTCTTTCACGTGGATTCATTAGCTATGCAACTGTTCCACACAGAGGGCAAACACGTTTGCTGATTGATATGCGGAAAGTTTACCTATCGTTCATTCTGGTCATCGTATTGATTTAAGGAGAGATTAAATCACGCCCACTAACATCTCTTGAACAATCATAGGCAGTTATTTTAATTAACTTGGCCAGTGGGGGGCGTCGCCAGAATCAAACAGATACAGCGACCACGATCAAAGAGACAGACTGAGGGATTTCAGGGGAGACTATCGGCGCTATCAAAGACAGTAGTGGTCCCTGATACGAGACGCAGTTGCTTGCCGCTATTTTCGCGTCTCGGTGTCAATCGCAGAACCGAGCGAACGGGGAAAGCCGAAACGGGCAGCAGCGAACAGAGATACGAAGACCAGGGGGCGGCTTCTTCCCTTGATTTGGCAGTCAGATCCCCAAAAGTTCATGAGATCAAATAAGCTGTCAAGTTTATCATGTCCCACTCAACTTACATTCCATTTTAGATAAATAGACCATGAAGAATAGACATTTTATCACTCGCTGGCCAGACCTTTACAGAAGCACTAGCTTTATTGAAATCTTGTTATAGATTTTCCCCTGGATTTTATATATATATTTGCAGTGATTTCTATTCTGTGCAAAGCGGTAATATATATTGTGTAAAGTGATCAGTGGTCTAGTTCAGTCATTCTATTTCAATGGATTTTGTGTTAATTTAAATCTATTAAATTAAACCATCTCAATAGTTCCAGTTGTAAATATAATGATCTATCTATTATATTATTTCAAAAGATAATAGATGCTTAAATTAACTTTCAAAGTCGCGAAGGAATTTATAATTAATAAATTCAGTTAAGTCCTAGTTTTATAGATGTGTGTTTTTAACCACTAGAATTCGCGCAGTGTTTATTAAATACATAATTAAATACTCGAGTGTATTATAGGCTTAACGGGAAATTTATCGCGCTTGATTTTTCGGTATGTTACATGTCTTTTTTTTCTTTCACACAGAGTGATCGTAACCTGCGGTCCCAGCTAAATAAAGAAAGAAATAAAGAAATCATCCTATAAACTTCCAGTCATATTGAAAAAACATTTCTTTTAAATATAATCTTGTGGCGGTCCTTTTGCGACCTAGCTGTCAGAATTAAATGAAATAAAGCCCACCCAAGAACATTTTAAAGAACAATCATCAAATTACCCTTACAAACCTGTAAGATAAACTGGAAGGTAATCATCGCCAGTAGCGATATTATATTTACTGTTTACTGTGAGAGAGTACATATTTTCCTGACTGTGACTGAGCCTAGTTTTTCCTCAATTGGATTTAATAAAACTATCATCACGCATTGAAGGAATTTTACCATAGCGGAGGATTAAAAGAGACCACTTCATTTTCACCCCTGTGCCGAACTGTGTCAGTGCCATCCCATAGACTCCTTTTTTTATGTAATAAAAAACCAAGAACTCTTAGTCTTCAAGTCTTGCGATGAGTGAGAATATTTGTTACCAGCAAAAACCTCGCAAACATCTGGGGCGGGACACCGAAGGACTAGACAGTTCATATGTCAGTGAGAATACTTGCTGTTTTTATATACTTTTATGGATCGTCTGAGGCTGCATTCGGTAAGTGTGTGAGTATATGAGTGTGGATCCTCACGCGTGTGTATGAATGACAGGAAATTTAATCTTTTTCATTTGGTAACCCCGTTGTTAACTTTCTTGCCTAGTAATATAATTTTTCTGTATTCCCTGCATTGTTCCTTTAAGGGGAGTTGATAATTGGTTAACTCTGTTTAAACCCCCCTCCTTTCCATTTGCTTAGTAAAAGGAAGAACAGCTGGGAAGAACAGGTTTTTTTCTATCACCTATACTAACTTGGTAACACCTCTTTCAGAGCAATTAACTTCACTGTTAGGTTAACGTACCCGTGTTCCTGATATTATCTATCTCTGGACTGGGTTTATCTTTGTCTAATAAGCGGGAAGGGGTTAGTCGATACCAATCTTCTTCACCCCTCCCAAATTTGTTATTTGCATTTGTGTACTTATGATAATTTATGTAATACCTGATATTTGTTCACCCGTGTGTTACCGGGGCCCGAAAGGGGAGCAAAGAATAGTAACACTGTCCCCTGCCAAGCATGTCGTAGAAAGCGACTAAGGAGGGTTGGGCATGGGGCCGGTTACCCCATCCTGTAAACAAAATTTAAACCACAAAAAACTTCAACAAATATGGACAAGTCAAATAAAGAAAATAAAACACAGCCATCCAAGACAGGGGAAGGTCCTCTCGTGGGGAGGCGTATGATGCAACACAGAGAAAGACGAAAGGAGTCTGTGTTGCTGACTAACCTTCTTTCTTCTAGGAGAACTTCCAGATTTGGCACCTGGAATGTTCGGACATTAAACGAACAAGGGAAAGTGGCGCAAGTGGCAGCAGAAATGAGGGAATACAAAATCGAGGTTTTGGGAATGTGTGAAACAAAGTGGAAGGGGGTAGACAGGAAGAAACTCATCACAGGTGAATTGGTGCTGTCCTCAGGACATGAAGACGAAAGTTCACACCACAGTGAAGGGGTAGCTCTTATGTTATCTAAAGAAGCACAGAAAGCACTCATTGAATGGGAAGCTGTTGGACCCAGAATAATAACAGCTACTTTCAAAACAGCTAAAAAGAAAATTCTTGTAAATGTCATCCAATGTTATGCACCAACTAATGACAAAGAAGAGTCTGTGAAAGAAGCATTTTATACTAAACTACAGGAAATTATGGATAAAGTAAAAAGAAGAGACATCACAATTTTGATGGGTGACATGAATGCAAAGATAGGTACAGTCAACACTGGATTTGAAGAAGTCATGGGAAAACAGGGGCTAGGAGTAATGAATGAAAATGGAGAACTATTCGCAAACTTCTGTGCTTCAAATCAACTGGCTATAGGAGGAAGCATGTTTCCACATAAGAGAATACACAAGGCAACATGGATATCACCAGACCATAGAACAGAAAATCAGATTGATCATATATGCATAAACAAGAAGTTTAGATCATCATTGCAGGATGTAAAGGTATATAGAGGAGCAGATGTGGCATCAGATCACCATCTTCTGATAGCCAAAGTAAAAATGAAACTCAAGAGATATGCAACAATGCAAAATTATAGACAACAGTATAATGTAGGACAGCTAAGAAATCAAGAAACAAGAGACAAATTTGCGGTCACAGTATCCAACAAATTCCAAGTGCTCCAACAGCTGGAAGATGTAGAGAATACAGAAGACTATTGGCAGCAGGTCAAAACTGTATGGAAGGAGACATGTGAAGAAATACTGGGGAAAAGGGAAAGACAACAAAAAGCATGGATAACAACAGAAACCATCAATAAGATAAAAGACAGAAAAAACAAGAAAGCAGAGTTAAACACAAGCAAAACCAGAAGTTCCAAAGCCAAGGCTCAAGAAGTGTACACAGAAGCAAACAAAGAAGTAAAAAGAAGTATCAAAAGAGACAAGAGGAAGTATATTGAGGAGTTTGCAAGAGAGGCAGAAGATGCTGCAGCCAAAGGAAATATGAGAGAACTGTATAGCAGCACAAAGAAGCTAACAGGGAAATACAAGCAAACAAGTTGCCTCATAAAAGACAAGAATGGGAAACTGCTCAGCAATATACAAGAGCAAATGAAGAGGTGGACAGAATATTTTGGGACCTTCTCAATAGACCAGCTCCACAAAACCCGCCGGACATCCAGCCAGCAGAAGAAGAGCTACAAATTAACGGTGAAAGACCAACGAAGGAAGAAATAAAGAAAGCCATAAAGCTTCTAAGAGATGGAAAAGCGTCTGGACCTGATGGCATTCCAGCAGAGGCCATCAAAGCAGATATCGACACGGCTACAGAGATGTTATATAAATTACTTGGTAAAGTCTGGGAAAAGGAAGAGATACCAGCAGAATGGAAGGAAGGATATCTGGTTAAGTTGCCTAAGAAGGGAAATTTACAAGAGTGCACAAATTATAGAGGAATAATGTTACTATCAGTGCCAGGAAAAGTATTAAACAGGATTATCCTTGAGAGATTAAAAGAGTCCATAGACAAGAAACTGAGAGATGAACAAGCAGGTTTTTCGACAAAACAGATCATGTACAGACCAGATAGCCA
>JAMPIV010013895.1:0-12500 GCA_024509875.1 Oreohelix idahoensis
GAATTCTCTCCTTCCAACATTAGCGAGATCCTTATGTTGATACGGGACTATGGGCAGTGGGTCCCATGGTTCCTGCTCCCTTGACTGGTCCTCTGATTTCCACGGTTTATGTGGTTATTTGTTCAGGACTAACCAGAGAAGAGCACACTACTGCGTCAATGTCCAAGCCTGTATCATATAAGCACAGTACTTTTGGGTGCCATTCAAGGTCACTTCCTCACAGGACAGGGGGATGATGGAGGTCCTTCTGATTATCTGCCCCAGGTCCTTCCTTCCCTTGTTTCTGTTGTAAGGCATGCGGGCGTGAAGCTATGAGGAGGGTTTTTTCCGTCTGCAATTCCGCAGTATTGTTGGGTAACTCATTTGGCAAGATTTATTACACCACTTTTCCTTCCTTCCTTTCTTGAGGGTTTCTTATCTGATTCCCTAGAGGTTTTTTTTTTTTTTTTTGATCCCCTTTTTTTATTTTGATAATCCCCAGTTTTTTTCCTGGTGTTCTCCAGTTCCTTGTTGGAATTGGGGTATCTCCACCCAAAAGGTTAATTTTTTTTTTTTTTTTATAAGTGGATGGAAGCAGGACATCATCTTCATCAGGTTGATTAAGATCTCTAGTGGTCAAACCCTGTTTGCTCCACTGTAGTGTATGGATTAATGTCAACTTGACCTACTGCAGTGTGAGTGTAGACATGGATATAAAGAATAGTGTTCCCCCAATGTGCGAATGACTTGATAGAGGGTTCGTGTTGTTCATTTACCTGATGTTCATAGGATCCACATCTCAGTTGTTTCCAGTCATGAACCACAAACCGACTGTGTTACCTTTTTAATATCCCTTGACATTTTCCCTAAGCTAAGTTCCATTTTTGTCAGCACAGATAGTTTCCAATCTGGCACAAAACTGGCATTTGATACAGGGTTCATTTTCTCCTGGAAGTAGCTTGGCATGTTTTGTTTTCGGAATTCATCTTTCTAATAAGATTCAGAATTCTTTTTTTTCGTCCCCCCCACAACCTGACCAGTAAAAAAAAGACTTGTTTTAAGTTTTTTCATATAATTCTGATCTTTCCTGGTCCTTATTTGAGGGGAGAGCTTATTTAAATAAACATCATATGAAAAAAAAACTCCCCTCAACCCCTGAGATAGCTTATAAGGCTCCATTTTTCCTAATTTTCCAAAATACCATAGGTACGAGGCCAATCTCTCATAATCTATCCAGGTACGACTCATATAATAAATGGCGTAACCTCCTTCATCAATAAATGGATCCAGTGGAAACTCATGGACCATTAGCCGTGGGCTAGGGTTGAGCTACTCTCAGAGTGAGGTGAGCTAGCACCATGATTGCTAGCTGCTCCCTGGAGTTCCAAGTTTCCTTTAAACTTAACTCATGAGCTCTTTGTAACCTTCGTTTCTTCAGCTTCAGCATCCAACATTTGAATCTGTTTCTTAAGTTTTCCAGGTTCATTTTGGCTTTCTCTTTCTGGGCCTCTAATTTCTTAGGGCTTTTTAGGTGTCTCCAAATTTCCCATTTTTCTTCTTTAGTCTTCTCTTTCGCTTTTGCCTCTTAAATTTTCTTAAGCTTTCAAGCCTCCCAACTTCCATTTTTTCTTTTTTTTGGTCTTGTCTTTTCTGCCTCTTAAATTTTCTTAGCTTCAGCTCAAACTTTTCCGCAATTCCATTTTTTGTTTCTCTCTAATCTAAAAAATAATTTTACTACCTAAAACTTCAGTTGGTTGATGATATCGATAATTTAGAGTAAGGGCATTTCTCCTGTATACCCCAAGTTTCCTTTTTTTTCCTTCCTGGCCAATTAATCGCCCCCAAGCTCTTAATAAAATGAAAAAAAAACTTCAGCACCAATTTCAGAACCATCAATATGATTGACGCCTTGTAACTTTTAACCCATGAGACGAGCGTATAATAAAATGTTTTAAATTCTTCACTAACCAAAAAAACCAAAAAAAAACTAACCATTAAATTAAAAATATCCAAAAATTATAATTACACCATTTTGAACAAAGGACCAAAATTCCTTAACAACACTCCCCTTTTTGGTATGAGGCGGTTTTATCCTTATTTTAACTTCCGCTTAATCTCAAATACCGGTACTACCTTATTACAACAAAAAAAAAAAAACCAAATTTTTCTAATGGTTTTCGTTAGGGGAAAGTTTTTCCAACAAAAATTTTTTGTTCCATAAATTTAAACATTTTTTAGAAACAACAATACTATTTTCAATTTTTTTTGGATCTACCAACAGATGACAGAAATCAAAATAAAATTTTAAAACTTATTTTGCCGGCTTTGCCCTCCACGATAGAAAGGGATAACACAATTAGATAGTGGCCCAGGGGATTACAAAAAATCAAATATCCCCACGTGGTAATAAGAGGGCCCCCACAATGTAGGCGAATATAAGAGTTTTGTTCCTTAGTATGATCAGTTATGGTCTAGGTTAGAGGCAGAAGTATACAGAATAGCATTCCTTTCTTCTCAGAAATAGTAAAGTTTAGACAAGATACTCATCTCCAGTGGCACCACCCCTCCCATGGAGGAGAGAGTTTTACCCCCGAACTGGCTATGGGCCGAGTGAAAAGTTCAGAATTAACAGCTTTCGATAATTAAATTTATGAAAAAAGTGGTCAACTATTTAGAATATTAAGGACCTTCAGGAAGTACAAAGTTATGACTTGCCCACTACATAGTCGCTAATCGGTTAACCTAACACGACTATATTGACAAAAATTGACAATTAGATAGCACAGAAAGTAGAGCAGCATTAAGATGCTATTATCGTGAAAAGACCGTCTATGTTAATTATACAATAACATAACTATGTCGAAATTATAAATCTGGTCTGTAGGAAGCAAAGAAATTAGGAAAAGTAAAATAGTATGTACATATCCATTTGTTTGACATTAAATCATACAAATTGCCTTTAAAGGAATAAACAGAAGTGTTATAAAAGATGCCCCATGGTAAAAAATTGTCTAAGTTTCCTTATATGCCACTTTAACAATTTAAAATATTGAAATTATAACCATACTCTAATATTCAGTTTTCGTTGGATCAAAATCTCTTATAAGTCTCTGGATTTAGTTTCGGGTCGATCTAGGAATGATTTCTTAAAATCATTGATCATAAAAATGCTCTGGATCAAAAGGTTATCATTGGGTGCCATCGTTTTAACAACTTTAACTACCCCACTGTAGTTACAGGTTTGCGAGAAGTCTTTGGCCATTTTATCTAAATTACAACGACTGAAAAACAGCGTTTATTGTTAAGAGATATCCCTCAATAAACCCCTAGGTGTACTGCCAAATGAATTATACGAAAAAGGATTCATCAGGTAAATGAACATTCGTATTGTTACCGTGTGGTACGATTGGAATGAACTGTGTTCCTTCACGACGGACATGGAGGTAGGAAAAGTCCTAACATTATGACTTGATGGGCATCCGACATAAGCCCCCCTTTTAGAGGAAAAAAACTTACATGAATAGTTTGGCTGTGAGACAGGAATTTGGTTGAACCTCTTAGGCTTCAAGTGTGAGGATCCTGGGATCAAAACTGAAGGATATCATTCCTTCAATTTAGTTTTCATCGGTTTCAAATGCGATCCGGATCCATAGAAACCAATTGATCGTATTAAATTAGGTCCTGAGAGTCCATAAAATTGATATTAGTCATTCAATAACAATCAACTTTCAACCTGTAGACCACCTTATGTGGTTCTAAAAAAAAATGTTCACCGTGGGGGGACTATTATAGGCTGTTTTGAGCTGAACCATTTGCTTTCAAAAAGAACTCTTTCTTGTCAAAATGCTGGTTCAAGCTTCCATCATGGGCTTAGTCACCATATTACAGGCACAGTAATGTCTTTTGAACTGATTGCTCTGTATATAGGTGGGGACTAGGGGCAACTAATAGTATGAAAGCATATAGATAAAAGCTAGAAAAGTTTGGTCATTACATATAGATACCTGGAATGCACCGATAAGTAATATTGGAAGTTCACAGGGACTATGGTATGTGTGTGTTTTTGAAATACCTTTACTCTCCCGTACTTGTCCTCCTATTGCCTGTTCCTTGATGTCAAATCTACCTTCCCTTTATCTTAGGTATCTTTTATGCAGATCCCATGTCACATGAGGCTTCCAATCATCTATTAGTACCTACGAATGCTAAAGCATTCGTGGCTATAGGCTCATGTATAAAGTGGATTTAATTTATATTTTAAGTATAACAGGTAGCTGATGTGAGCACTGTAGATGTTATTATTTTATATAGCCAATACATTAGAGGTATATTAGCAAAGGACTTCACCACTACAATGTTTAGTATATCTCCTTTGTTGTGATATTGAGGAATGCGATAGGTCTCCAACGGGTGTTTACTTGATAGCATTAAATTTACAATTTTATTTCCTTACCACCAGTTTTCTTGTTTCTCGCAGAAATTCATCAATACTAATTCGGTAGTTCACTTAGTCATGATGACTTACTATGTCACCATATTTTAGACTTTCAATGAATCAAAGCTATACAACCAGGTCATTACGCTTGTCTTACATCCTAGCGCTCACGGGGTGCGTCTGTCGGTGGGGGAATCTCAGAATATCAACTTTATTTTCAAACAAATAAACTATGACAAAACTCGCTACAGGGCTAGAAATTATATCGGTCCAAACTGACTCTGACAGTTAAATTTACTGAGCTTCACACTGACATGGTTTCTCACGAATTTCTTGCCGTGTTGGGGAGCAATCTAAACTTTATACATTACTCTGCTGACCTTCAGCTGAGGGTGGGGTCCCTCAGAGCATTTAAAACTTGTTGGTCATGCTGCTTTAAGTGGACTTTGAATCCTTTACGCATAAAATCAAGAGGAAGGGTGATCCCTCTGCACAAATTTAAAAATGGCAACTACCAAATTGTTATAAACACTTTATTGTTTTTTATCGAGAATAAAACATCATAGGATGTGATAGTTTACAGCAATGCATTCGCCGTTTTTACGGTAATTAAAGAATGGTAATCAGCGCCAATTTGAGTATATTTTTTAATCCCCACTGATTTCTACTTCATCAAGTAATCACGGGCTTTGCCTGCATATCTTTAATAAACTTACATACCCTCTTAGGATTTATAAGCTCACGGTGAGACTGTTTTGGTTGAAGTTAATCTGCCCTGCATGCAGCGGGAAAAAATAACTTTTCTTGCAGATACTGTCTTCCAGTTTCTCACTCTGGCTTCTGGATTTGGTGTGTGTAATTTCCAATGCGCCGCTCTGTCCTTATATTTCAGGCTCTCGCCCGTACGAGAAAGCACCTCTAAAATTCCCAAAAGATTTTCGTTTAATCTCTCGGTTTGAGGCGATTTGAGGCGATCTGTGCTTCTCCTGTACTTGTTTTTTTTCTGTTCACTACACACTTATCTCCTTCCTTCCTTCCTTCCTAGGTATCATTTCCTTTTCCCCATATGAGGCTTCCATTCTATCCAATTTATATTTAAATCCGTTTAGGCATGTAGTTATAATAAATGTTTAAAGATTATTAGCTAACTTTTAGCCGATGTGATGAAGGTGAAAAATATTAATTATCTTTAAAACTATTTATATTTGAATAATATCCTTTTGGATATAATTCCTAGTCTATCTCCTTTGTCGAATTATTTTTATTTAATTGTAGTCCAACCAGGCGTTCTCTTGTAGTTAATAATTTAATGTCCAGTAAATGCAAACTTTTAAAGTCCGCCATACATTCCTATATAGCTATTTCCTCATTCTTCAGTAATATTGTCTGGCTTTAACCATAATTCACATTTCCCGTCTTCAAACTTCAAAGAAAGACCCGCCGAGCCGACCTTGCGCTGTGTGTGTGTGTGGGTGTCGCGCTACACATTTTTTCCACAACAAAGCAAGAGGAGCCAAATTTCGCTACAGAGCCCTCTTCTTTAAAACAGTGCATGCACAGTTAACTGTTTGGTAACTCATGCTGCAGTTTCTCCTTACTTTTCTGTTTCTCTATATCTCCTTTGATAGGATGCCGACTTAAAAAATCGGGTCCAAGATTGTCCCGTCCTGGTATGTATCTCACATTGAACGAATATGGAGATAACAGTAAACTCCACCTTAAAAGTCGTGAATTTAATTTTTTAGACACTGCTAAAAACATCAAAGGCTGGTGATCACTTTCCACAATGAAGTATTTCCCGTAAAGAAAAGGGGCGAATTTGTTGATCGACCAGACCAAAGCGAGGCATTCACGTTCAACGGTAGAATAATTTCTTTCAGCTGCATTTAACTTTCTACTGGCAAAAGCTACTGGTAGAAGCATATGTGGTGGTGTGTCTGCCCGCTGTAGTAATGTTGCTCCGATGCCTACATTGCTAACGTCCGTTCTTAGTACGAATTCTTGTGTGAGATCGGGAAGGGCAAGGATAGGTTTAT
The DNA here is from genome assembly GCA_024509875.1 of Oreohelix idahoensis. Lineage (NCBI taxonomy): Eukaryota > Metazoa > Mollusca > Gastropoda > Stylommatophora > Oreohelicidae > Oreohelix > Oreohelix idahoensis. Next base: position 6,451 of record JAMPIV010013895.1, read on the forward strand.
TTGTCAGCTTATTTTTCAACTCTGTATAAGCCTGTTCACACTCCGCAGTTCATTGTATTTTATCTGGCTGACCCTTTTTGGTTAAGTCGGTTAATGGCGCGCATAATGAGTTGAAATGGGGTATATATTTCTGATAAAACCCGCACAGTGACACAAAGGATCTTACATCCTTCTTAGTTTGTGGTCTTGGTGCTTTTCTCATTTTCTCTACATTCTTTGGGTCAGGAGACATTTGCCCTGTAGAGATAGTGTGACCTAAAAATTCCAATGTCTCACATCCAATATGACACTTAGTTGGGCGTGCTGTCAATCCCGTTTCTCTCAATCTACCTAACAACATGGAGAGTGCTACTATGTGTTCCTCGAATGTAGTGGTAGCAATCAGAATATCATCCATGAAGTTGGTGATATGAGGATTTTGTAATGGTTCCAACAATTTCCTCATCATTCTGGTGAAGATACTTGGAGCATTCTTTAAACCAAATGGGAGTACATTGAACTCGTAATGTCCATCCGGTGTACTAAAGGCCAACAGTTTCCTAACTTCTGGTTTCACTGGTATTTGGTAGTATCCCTTGCTTAGATCTACTTTTGAAAAATACCGAGCCTTACTCAAGGTAGCAAACAACTGATTGGTGTCAGGTAATGGGTCTACCTGAGATTCAGTGATAGCATTTAGTTTCCTATAATCAATGCATAACCTGTGTTCACCACTAGGCTTCCTTAATAGCACCACACTTGAGCTGTAGGGAGATTCAGACTTTGAAATAATTTTCTCTCTTAAGAGATAGTCAATCTCATCCTTGAGTGCCTGTCCTTTAGCATAAGGTATAGGGTATGTCCGCATACAAACTGGTGTAGGGTCAGTAATCGTCATGTCATACTCTAACAGATTAGTACACCCCGGCTTATCTGTGAGTACCTCAGCATGGATTTCTAACACCTCCTGAACCTTTTTCCTCTGCTCAAGAGTTAAATGTTCACTCACATTAACCTGAGCATAGCTTTCCGTAGTTGTTAGGGGGTATTCCATGGAGGAAATTGGTTCATCCTGCATTTCTGTTGCAATGGCCAGGGTCATGATATGTGCAACTTCTGATGCTTCCCTGTCATAATACTTTTTAAGAAGGTTGACATGATACACCTTCTCCTTTCCTTTCTTGTCAATCTTATAGTTGGTCCGGGAAAGTTTTTCCAATATGACGTAGGGACCCTGCCATCCAATTTGCAATTTATTATTGCTGCTGGGCAACAGTAACAGAACCTTTTCTCCCACCTCAAGTTCCCTATCTTTTGCTGTTTTATTGTAGTAAGCAGCCTGCTTCCTCCTGGCCTGTCTCAAGTTATCATTGGCCAGTTTCCAACTTGTTTTCAATCGAGCTGTCAACTCGTTGACGTATTGGTAGGAAGAAGTCACGGTTTCTTCTGCTTTTTCATCAGTCCATGTCCGCAACAATGCTTCCAGTGGACCTTTGATTGGTCGTCCAAACAACAATGTAGCTGGAGCCAATCCTGTGGAGTTATGTGGGACTTCCCTATAGGCAAATAGTGCTGAGGGTAAGTATGTGTCCCAAGTTTCAGGTTTCTCACTAGCCAACTTTCTAAGGATTGAAATGAGCGTGCCATTGAACCGCTCTACTTGACCATTCCCTTGGGCGTGGTACGGGCTACAGTGATAATGTCTAGCTTGAAATAACCTGAATACTTCTTGTGTTAGCTTTCCCCTAAACTGAGAACCATTGTCAGTCAATATTTGATGTGGGAAACCTAATCGGGTGAATATTGTTAACAGTGCCTCTGCCACATGTTTCGAATCTATCGATGACATTGCTACTGCCTCTCCCCACATAGAGCAAGTATCGACCAAGGTTAAGATATATGCATTTCTCTTCTTGGTCCTACTGAGGGGTCCAACAATATCCACGGCAACACGTTCGAAGGGCGTTCCCATAATGGGCATTTCTCCCAGTGTTGCTGGTGCAGTCCTATGTTTAGGAGCTACTCTTTGGCATTCTGGACAGGATCTCACATACCTCTTTATGTCCTCTGTGATCCCTGGCCAAAAGTAGTGACAGGCTATCCGTTGTCCAGTGGCCCCTATTCCCATATGTCCACTGAAGGGTATAGCATGTCCTAGCTTCATAACCTGCTCCCTGTATGATTTTGGCACTACAAGCTGTCCATGTCCTTTTGGTCCTGTTCCAGCTTTTCTATATAGTAGGCCATTTTTCATATATAAGTCTCCTTTCTCTGGAGGGTTATGGCTTTTAGGTAATTTGCCAAAGCAAGGCTTCAATGTACTGTCAGCAGTTTGAGCCTTTCTCATCTCTTCTGGATGAGTATTGATGATAGTGTCCTCCTCTTTCTTAGAGCTTGCCCTGGTCTGGACTGTTGCCATCACTATGGGTCTTATAGGTTCTCCTAGAAAGACATATCTACATCCCAGTATTAATGGGTAGATAGGGTTGTCCATCACTGCTGCTTTGATCTCTCCTTCCACATAGCGAGATCTTATGTTGATTCGGGCTATGGGCAGTGTCATGGTTCCTGCTCCCTTGACTGGTCCTCTGATTTCCACGGTTTCTGTGGTTATCTGTTCAGGACTCACCAGAGAAGAGCACACTACTGAGTCAAAGTCCAAGCCTGTATCATATAAGCACAGTACTTGGGTGCCATTCAAGGTCACTTCCTCACAGACAGGGGGATGATGGAGGTCCTTCTGACTATCTGCCAGGTCCTTCCTTCCCTTGTTTCCTGTTGTAAGGCATGCAGCGTGATGAGGAGGGTTTTTCCGTCTGCATTCCGCAGTATTGTGGTTACTCATTTGGCAAGATTTACACCACTTTCCTTCCTTTCTTGAAGGTTTCTTATCTGATCCTAGAGGGTTTTTGTCTTTATAATCAGTTTTGTGTTTGTTCTTGTTGGAATTGTCCCTATGTTCATAGTTGGTAAAGTTTTGTGAAGGTTTGAAGTTCTCACCCTGCTTCTTCTTATTTCCTGATACTTCTGACTGAGCTGCTTGATATCTCTCAGCCATGGTTAAAATATCTTCCAATCTCTCAGCTCCTTGCTCCATAAGAAATTTTCTCATTTCCTGAGGCATGGATTCTCTCAGTTGTTCCATCATGACCATTTCTTTTATATCTTGACATTTTCCTAAGCTAATCCATTTTGTCAGATAAGTTTCCAATCTGGCAGAAAACTGGTGATAGTTTTCTCCTGGAAGTAGCTTAGCAGTTCGGAATCTCTTTCTATAAGATTCAGAATTCTTTTCGTACCTGACCAATAAAGCTTGTTTTAAGATTTCATAATCTTCCTGGTCTTATTTTGAGAGTTTTAAATAAACATCATATGAAACTCCCCTCAACCCCTGAGATAGTTTAAGGCTCCATTTTTCCTTTTCCAATCCATAGGTAGAGGCCAATCTCTCATATCTATCCAGGTACGACTCAATGGCGTCCTCCTTCTCAATAAATGGATCCAGGTGGAAACTCATGGCTCCATTTGCCGTGCTAGGGTTGTAGCTACTCTCAGAGTGAGGTGAGCTAGCACCATGATTGCTAGCTGCTCCCTGGAGTTCAAGTTCCTTTAAACTTAACTCATGAGCTCTTTGTAACCTTCTTTCTTCAGCTTCAGCTTCCAACATTTGTCTCTTTTCTTTTCTTTCCAGTCTTTTGGCTTCTCTTTCTGCCTCTAATTTCTTAGCTTCAGCCTCAGCTTCCAACATTTGTCTCTTTTCTTCTCTTTCCAGTCTTTTGACTTCTCTTTCTGCCTCTAATTTCTTAGCTTCAGCCTCAACTTTCATTCTTTTAGTCTCTCTTTCAGCTTCAGCTTCCATTCTTTTAATCTCTCTATCTAAATATTTATCTACTTCAGTTGTGATATGTCGAATTAGAGCATCTCCTGTCATATCTAAGTCTTTTCCTTCCTGCATAATCGCAGCTCTAAACTTCACCAATTCAGCCATGATGCTTACTTACCAGAGGGTATATAATTTTATCTTCACTAACCAACTAACTTAATTAAAATCAATTTATTACTTTGAACAAGACAAATCCTTAAAACCTTGTGAGCGTTTTCTATTTACTTCGTACTCAATGGTACTACTATTACGAAAAAATTTCTAAGTTTTTAGAATTTTTCAAAAACATTAATTTTTACAAACTATTTGTGGCTCTAGATAGAAGAATACATAGATAGTGGCTCAGGATACAAAATAATATCCCGCGAAAGAGCCCCCAATGTAGCGAAAGGTTTTCCTAATATGATAATAGTGGTAGAACAAAAGTAGAATCTCTCTCCAGAAGTATAAAGTTCCAGTGCCTGAGAAGTACACTGGTATCACAATTGAGTTACAGCTGTGAATACTCTGAGCTGGACAATAGATTTAGGTTTCAGAAGTATAGGTTGCTACTTTCGCTATAGTAACCCTATGTGATAATATAATTAAATTTGAAAAGGTAACTCAAAATTTAACAGTTAAAAATTTAACAAGTCAAATGAGTACAATTTCATAATTTATTATGCACATCTATATATTCTATTCTTGTAATGAGAAATGGGTGTTGGTAGATGGTAAAATGTATGATTATTTACAGTTACAAATCCAAATAAACAAGCGAAAAAGTCTTGGATTTATCTTCCACTAAAATTACAACAAAAGGATTGTCACATTATCTCTTGCCATCTAGTTGTCATCATTAGACAGTCGTTTTAGAAACTGCTAACAGTGTTTGTTGGATGGATACACATAAAACTCATCTTCTGTTATTAGCCACGTCTGCTCGAGGTTCCTGAGACACACTTGAATACGGAAGACTTTCCTTCAGCCCGCCCTATAACTACGGGGGACTAAGGTGTTGAAGATTGGTTGACCTCTAAGCTTCAGTTAGCTGGATCAACGATCCTCAAGTCTTTAGTTTCTCGATCAGGAATGATCATAAACATTGATCATAAAACCTGGAACAAAAGGTAATAGATGGCCATGGTGTTCCAACAATATCACCACCCACTGCTGTTCATGATGCGACCATGTCTTCAGTGTTTGTATATAAATGAATGAATCATGGTAGTATGTTACAGAGATAGCATGATAAGATAATGTATACTGTGCAGAATTAACAAAATAAATGATTAAATCACATGTTATGATACATGGGTACGATATAACCTTTACCTTCCACTTATGGATGTCAAGTCACTTATGTACTTGCTGGTATGTCGTACGCTTCCAGGCAAGAACTAGCCATGATATATTTGGTGTTACGTGCAGTCTTTGATATCTTACAATATAATACATTTGTATGCTTGTTATGTTCGCAAATATTTTGTAAACAAAATAGATACTTTTTAGTGCTTAAGGAAAAGTCATTATTGAGTTACTTCCCTTGAAAGGAGTGTCGTCACTTTCGATCGAACTCCGCGGATGAATCCAGTTTTACTGCGATTTATTCTTTGTTTGGGTAGAAATAGGTTGTTCTTGCTTCAGTGTATCTATGGCCTGAATTTATGTGTATTGTTTGTCTGGGTAGGACGAGTCTGTCTTATATCTGAATATCTTTGCATGTCTAAGTCGAACTATATGGTCTTTTGTCGCTTGAAAGGTCAAAGGGCTGTTCGGCGGATGTGTCGCTAGAGAGGTGTGATTTGGCTTCGCCCTGATGATGGGGCTGTGATTTTTTTTGAATCGGCTTGTCGCCGGAAAAAGTGATCGATATATGTGTAGGGGAAAGTGATAGACGTTTAGACCTATCCTGTATGCTTTACCCCTGTGTTTATTCTTATTGCCAAGGAATGGCAGAATCATATTTCTGATACCAAGGTAACAAAAGCATTTCTTATGAACTCTTACGAAGCCATCGTTTTTCGATAAGCAGACGCACGATTTGTACGTCTGAGAGTATATTTAACTAGATGAAGATGACATTCATTTCTAGCAGCACTATATCTTGTATGATGAAGTCAATTGTATCATGATAGAATCTACGGAGCAATGAGAACATTTAATGAATGACTAACTTTAATACAGATTCATTATCTGTATCCAAACG